>CCAG010000372.1:0-29105 GCA_001077435.1 Glossina morsitans morsitans | reverse complement strand
AAAAATTGCTTTTATTTTAAAAAATAATTTAAAAAGCTGATTAAAAAAAAAAATAAGAAAACTGATTTATACCCATCACCGTTTACGCCAAAAAAAGGCAAAAGAAGTAAAAGAACAAAATTCTCATGCTCTATAATATGGAGTGGGCGCAGTTGATCTCTTCTATTTTCAAAATAAAAGTTTTTGTCGTTGAGGCATGTGGGCGTTGCAGGCGTGTCCTTTGAAAAGTTTAGGTCAATTCTATATTCGGTTGCAAATGTGTAAGCGATATCTTCATTTTTGTTAACGGGGAATGTTGTACAAACAGACAGATGGACAGACGAACAGGCGGACATGTTTAGGAGCATTCAAGATTTGCAACTAGCCAAGAATTAGTATAATTTATATAATTTTTGAATCTTGTTTTTGCCCGTTATGAAGGCCTTGAAAAAAGGCTTAAATATTGATACACTATAATATTGAGTGGAGGTCAATTTATTCCATTTTTGTGCACAGATGTTACAGTATCGCCCATAGAATATGCATTCAAACTTTTGTACATTTATTTGCAATAGTTTATGCGTAATGAGCAAAAAAACCAATTTTCCATTCCTTTTGAAAAATAGAGCAATTCTTAGTTTACGCGGCGTTGTGGACGAATCCTTCGACCGATTTGGTCAATACCAAACTGCGTGCAAGAACATCCAATGTTTTTGCCAAATTTGAAGTCGATAGCTTCATTTTTCCGGCCAGAAGAATATTTACAACAGACATTATACAGACGGACAGACAGTTTAAATCGATTTAGGATACGATGCTAACCAAGAATATGTATGTATACTTTGTGGGGTGTCCGATGCTTCGTTCTGGGCGTTGCAAACGTTATGAGAAAATGAATGTACCCCTCATTTTTCGGTGATGGGTATAAAAATGTTCTTTACCCTCTTAAAAATACTTCGCCGCCGATATATAATTTATTTGTATTCATTCTATATGTACCGAGTTATTCTCCTTCACCTTTTTTTTTTTGTTCCTTTTTGTACAAATTATTATTCAAGTAAAAATAGCAATTATAGCTATCCTGTGTGTCTTGCTCCTCGCCTGCCTCCTGCTATTGTATTCGCTAAAATTTTTTATGATGTATTTTCTATATCGCAATTTTTCTCCAAGTTTACATATATATATATGTTTTACCTCAAGGTAAAGAGTAACAATACATGACTTTTTGCATTTTTCATAAGATTAAGCATAATTTCGTTTTCTATTTGTGTGTTTGTATTTCATTTTGTTATTCTTTTAAAGCCGCGAAATTGTTAATTATGTTGGCATAGACGCGAACCAAGCGAATAGCTCACCTTCTAGCAAAGACAAAAATGCGTGGGCTACGCACGGTGGGCTAACTCTCTCTTCACGACAGTTAAAATTTATAATAACTATTCAATATGATAATTTATTGTTTGAAAGTTAAATGAGAAGTGAAAAGACAAACATGACAAGACAACGGATAAGGATAAAATAATCTGCCATAAAATAAATATAATTAGCTATGAAGCGTAAAGCATATAAAAGAAGACAAAGTTATTAATTTGAAACTGAATATTATTCGGACTATCTAAAGGATATCAGGATATCATCATTTCGGTTTTTTATTTTATAATCTAGAGAATGCAAAGGGAACGAAAGGGAAATCGTTCTTTAATTCATAAATTTTGACCTTTATTTGAATGAATGTTTGAACCGATGCGCGTTGATAGTCAGTCATGTTGTCATTCACTTTTCTAACATAATCATCGTCAGGGAGGGGTAAAGAGTACGCAAGGTAATAATTGATTGATTTTTAAGTACTTTTTTTTTGTAGGCACGTTTCAACTTGTCCGATTTATCGCTAAGTGTACGTGTCTCCGTCCACAAATTTCTTTGATTCATTTTGAACGCATTAAAATCCATTTACAACATAACAGTTTTAAGATCTTCTGGCAGATCTATTTTATTCAATATAATAAAGTTCAATATGCCGCATACTGTACCATGGCCCGAGGCAAATAATAATTTAAGGCAATATTCAGATACACGTTTATGAGTTTATAAATGAAATTAATACAATTTAATGCAATTATAGAACTAAGCTCATTCTCGATGCGAGCGTTTGCATAATTGCAAATTAAAAATACACACATAATGCACACATATGTAAATATGTAAATGTACGTAAACGTAAACTATTTACAAGCTTGAGCGTCTGTTAGTTTATCTAAACACCGTGTTACATTTATCGAAGTTGCTTCGTTATGAATGCTTCTTCACAGTATGGATGGGATTATAATTGAGCATATTTAAGCAAAATTGATTTATAAGTTAATGATAAATTATTTTCGAACATAAATATTTAGAATTTGATGTGTTAGCAATTAATTGAATTGCGAAATGTACTTGTGATACGCACTTAAAGACAGTATGCGACTAATGTATATTTGATTTGTTATTTATTTTTCGTTAAGCGTTTGCAGCTCGTTTAGTTATGATACTCAAATGAATCGTTTTCGATGAGCCTACCAGCAGGAGATAGCTAATCTATCCAAAAATTTATTACAAAGATGCGTTGATTCTCTTGACGAATCTTGAGCTCGACCAAAGTTTATGTAGACATGTAATATCTGTATAATGTCTGCTTTAAATATTTGCCTGGCCGCAAAGAAGAAGCTTTTGCCTTGCGAATTCTTGCGCCCAAGTTGATATTGGAATTGGCCTCTTTTTGTTGGTACTTATACAGTGCAATGGACGTACGATAAACATTTCCACGTCTACTACAGTTTTCGAAACTTATTTTTTTGTTTTTTTTTTTTTTGTCGACTTAACGATCGTGGGTATAAAAAATTCGGTCACAGCTGCATATAACTTCCTTTTGCTATTATTCACAAAGCAATATTTTGTTGGTTCCCACAATCTGGGGGTGCTATTTAACAGTACAGTTCGTTTCCTCTTTAACTTGAGCGCACATTGATTTCTCCATGAAGCCGTGCAACTCACACGTAACTTCGTCGGCATAATAAAACGTATTATTATCTATAGCTTTACCTTGACACGGGAAACGTCAGCTTATCTTAATAGAATTGAGAAATTTTGTTTTTATTCGTCCTTCAACTAGCTTTCATGGCAGCTCATGGTGATGGATTATTTGATCCTCTTAGGGTGTTATGTGAAAGTCGAAATAATGTGTACGAAGTAATTGTTCACAGCACTTCATAAAATCGATCGAAATAGTGCGACGAGAGCGATTTCTTTGGAGAGAAAGAGAGAGAGAAAAAGAGAGCGAAAGAGTCTCAGAAGACATTTGGGACCGCTGTTTCTTCTATAACATATGTATGGGACTTCGCAGTGGATTGGTATCTTTTGCTTTTCTTTCTTGGCAATGATAGCTTGTTCTTCATGATTTTTAGCTCTTAACTGACACAATCTATGTTGTGAGGTTGGAAGACCGAGTTTGGCAATGATGTGGTTTATAAGTTTCGTTCGGAGAGAGAAACGAGACGAGAAACCGCTTACAAAATATATATGTTTAATATGTCGTTCTGGCTATATACGATCAAACCGTGGTCAAATTTGCTTAAAACAAGCAATTTGCTAGACTAAGCAACAGTGTTTAAGTGTGTAAGACATTTTCAACCGATGTAGGTTTGACATTCCGCTTAGTTTGAATGAAATTCTTTAACTGAAGGCAGCGTTACTTGTTAGAGAACGTGAGCTATGAAATAGTTGAATGTTCACATATTACGTGAACCGGGTGACTTTCCGCATCAAACTGGCGTTTTCGACAAATGTGAAAAGCATTTTGACTTCTACATTGATACGTTTGCACCCGAGAACAAAAAAAGGGGGATTTCCTGGAAAAAGAAATTTCTAGATATTGGTACAAGGTTTGCACATGTTTGCTTATAAATAATTCTGACAATACTAATAATAACTAACTGTAGCAAATTTGCTAAATTTAATCAGTAAAAGCTACACTACGCACAGTCTGGAATTTATATTCATAAAAATTTACATAAACATAAGCAGTTAAGTATAAAAAGAAAAACTCCAACTTTTTACACGAATTGAGATAAAAGTTTCCTTTTTTTGCATAATGTTAGATACAGGACATACGCTGACTTTTTGCTTGTATTTGTACACAAATAAATATCAAGGTAGAATTTTTTGTTGCTGTTCGACCAGTCGTTAAGAGCTCTTTTATGTTTAAAAAAAAATTGCAAATTTTTAATATCGTTTATAAGAACAGAAAAATAATAAAGCATTAAAAGAGATAGATAGATAGACAGAGAGAGGAAAAACAAGATAGTTAATCGGTATATAAGGCTAGTTGTAAACTTTGCAACGCCTTCATATTTCAGTTGGAAAATTTCATTTAAAATGTTATTTTAAAATACTGTGAAAAGATTTTAATTAATTTCAAAACAAAGCACGCTTTGTTATATACATAAATAATATGTTTCCAGAAAATTGATGCAAATTAGATTTTGTTTATTTTATTAGCATACATAAAGTTATATACAGGCGAGCAACGGATTCATGTTTGCCGTTGTTTGCAAGTGTGAATAAATAGTTCATGTGGATATTTTCATACGTTCCGGCGGAAACGTAAGCCTTGTTCGTACATGTATAATGTGATGGAAAAAAGAAGACCAATCTGTAAGCTACACAGATAGATGAACAATGAAGCTGACAGGTTTATATTGCTACATAAATTGTTTAATTTAAGCAACTTTTCTACTTGTTAGTAGACGAATACCACAACCCGGTTGGGCAAATATCGTCACTTCTTACATGAATAACGTATCTTCCCTGAGCGATGATTGGTCATATGAAAAAAAAAAAAAAAAAAAAAAAAAATTGAAAATTTCTTAATAAATTTTTGATTTTACTTGTACTTTAATGATGAGATTGCCATTCCAAATATACATTTGCTCTTGAAATTAAGTAAAAAAAATAAGACAGCAATTGTAGGATCAAAAATGCATTGAAATAGATTAGACGTTAATAATACGTCAAGGGAGGCGTTCATCTCTTCTCGTTTGCTCTGCTTGCAAAATTCGAAAACATATTCTAATATTTTATAATCATATGTAAATCATTTTAATCGATAAACTTTTCCATCAGTATAGAGCTTCTTGGATTTCTGATCGAGAAAATTGCACAATGCGATTTTTATAATCCATTTTCCTTTTTGGAACTCAGTCTTATATCATTAAAACGTTATTATGAAGATCGAGTCAGACAGCGAGCAAAGAGGGGGCTATACCGTGATTGTTTTGCAATTTCACAGTCAAACAAACTGATCTGATATTGTTGTAAAGGAAAACGACGATTTCCCTATTCATTCGTTTTGGACGCTAGATCTCAAAAGTGAATTTTAGTGATATTAGTTGTTGTTATAGAAGAGTAGGATTGTTGGGCCAATTTCAAGCAGGCGAGAGTGAACGGTGTCCTTCAAATGCATTTGTTTCATTAGATACGTTTCAATAGCGATTCGGAGAAGTTTTCCATTATCAATTCTATTGGTGGCCAAATGTGTGTGCTCTTAATACAACAACCGCAAACTGCTTTTTGATCAATGTTCGATTTCGCAGCGGGTTTACAAGTGAAGATGTGCCAGTTTTCATCAATTTTTTGAAAATTTTCATCGACCTTATGAATGGTTAATCTATCGGAGCGTGATTTTCAAAATTTATACACAGTTTGAACCACGGACAGAATATGCAATAAACGAAATTAACATCAAAATTATATCGAATATTAATTGAGTGCTTTTCAAAATGATTTAATTAACACATACACAAAGTTTTTCGTGCTTTTCCAAAAGCCAGATGTGTTCAATAAATATGCGTAGAATTGCGCGCAAAAGTCCTTGTCTCACAAAACTAAGACAAACTACGGAGTTTATCATAAAACATCATAAATAAATTCGTATTTATTTAAATTGGATGCTTCTTTGTAATGGATCTTGAGTACGTATATGGTGCAGAATATTGAAATTTGAAGTGAGTGTTTCCTACCAAAGATTATGCCATTGAAATAAGCTACCAAGTACTCTTTGTATTTATTCTTGAGAGATCGTCAAAAGATTAATAGTTATTTTATTTTATGCAATAAAAAAAAAAAAGATGACTACGAAAACCAAAAAAAAAAAAAAAGAAATAAAAAAAATTTGAGAAAATAGTGGGAGCACACACAAATAACCAGCGCTTCTTTAAGACTAAAAATAAATTCTAGTTAAAACAATTCTTCTTTATTCTCCTTACCTCTTCATTTGATTTGTCAACAACGCACGACATTACTCCTACTCGTTATAAATCATTTACAGTGATCATGAGAAAAACAATTTACGCTTTTGTTGCCTCCCATAACCATAACACGTACCCTATGTAAATTGATTTTCTCTCAGTAACATTTCTATATATTTTAATTTGCGTAAATTTGATTTTTTCTATTTCGTATTTGCAGAGAATTGCATGCAGTTCTCGGTATGCATTGTATGTGGATTCAAAAACCTGGTGTTGCATTATTCAGGGAAAGTGAAGGAGCGATGCAAGGAGCTAACACACTGACCAACCGACCAATATTTTATGCTCTTGTGCAAATGATTATTCCAGTATAAGTATAATAAGTTAGCATACACAAGCTGAGATGTTTCGGTTAAGCGTGGTCTAAGAATTCATTTGTACACCCACCACCGAAGGGTGAGGGATATATTAATTTTGTTAAAGCGTTTGCAGCATCTAAAAGGAAGCTTCAGAGACCCAAACTCTGAATACATTTAAGTGTGTCCGCCTGTCCGTCTGTGTAATTCTCTTGGCCGCAAAAATGAAGTTATTGACTTCTAATTTGGCAAAAACAGTGAAAGTTCACATACGCAAGTCGGTAATTAAAATCGATTAAATTAGTCGAAGGAGATGCCCACAGTACTATGTAAGCTGAGAACAGCGGTGCTTTTCAAAAGAAATAAAAAAATTCGTTTTTTCCTCATTACTCATAAACTATAGCAGATAAATCTATAAAAATTTGAAAGTGTATTCTATGGATGAGGTTGTAGCAAAACAAACTTTGGGGAAAAATTGATCACGTCTATCCAATATTACAGTACATAAAAACTAAGTTTTCGTTTCAATACTTTTACAATGCAAGGAAACAAATTTCAAAAATTCCATTAAATATACAAATCTTTGGGCAGTTTCAATTTCGGAATGCAGTAATGCATGTCCGCGTGTCCGTCTGGGGTAAATATTCTCCCGTTCGCAAAAATGCAGATATCGCTTACAAATTTGCACAAGAATTTGAAAAGAACCTAAACTGGTCAAAGGATACACGTACAAAGTCCACACACCTATGCAACAAGACCCGTGAACACCTTTGCTTTCCGTGTTTTTTGCTTCTTACTCATAGAGTACAACGCGTACCCCATCTAAATTTGCATTTTTATTCTAAATGTGGAAAAATTCCTTTTTTTAATCTTTTTTAAGATAACGGTAATGGGTATAAAAGATTCGGTCATAGCCGAATATACTTTTTTTACTTGTTATTTCGTTTGCTTTTCTCTAAGGAACTTCTTCTTGACTATATTTTAATTTGTCGCAAAAACACTTGTCTTAAAAACACATATGCAAGCAGACCAACCAAGAAAGCTCCATATGGTTATATCGTCTACATGAAAAATAGATAGAAGCGTAAACAAATACCAATGCAAATCAAGAAAAGCAAAAAAGTTATAAATACGCTGAGAGATGAACCGTTGGTAGCACACCAATACCAATTATCGAATATTTATGTATTTTATGGGACGCGTGCGTTTAATGCACACTTTTCGATGTTGTAAAAGCGATATAGAGTAGTTTTATCCAATATGAGAAATAGTAGTTTTGCTCCACATATTAGGCGTTATTGAAAGTGTGTTGAGGCTGTGTTAAGTTAACTTTTACCCTGTGTATAAGCGACCTAATACAATTATTTCCCTTGAATCGATTTTCATACACTCATTAGAAAAGTGAATATGTATACGAGATTTAGAATTTTATACCCTACACCACTTGTGGTACGAAGGTGTATTAAGTTTGGGTGAATGCGTAAGGATAACACCAAGAGGGACTTTAGATAGACCTACCTTTATTATACCTAATTTTGTTTGTTTGTCTGTCTATCCGTCCGTCCGTTCTTATATCCAATCTATAGGACGAAATTTTTGAATTAAATATCGCATATAAGGCAGCGGTTAGTATATAAAGGTTCGGTCCGCGTTCAAGGGAATTAGAAACGTGCTTTCTAGGTAAAGTGAATGCATTTTTGCATCTAAACCTAAGGAGAACAACAAAGATCGTACGCAGTAAGTAAATTCTGAAAATTTTAATGAATAGCTTTGAAGTGAGATACACCACAAAGATACGCCTCAATGTGAATAGAATTTTCTTCTTCGATTTTTTTTTTTTGCTCTCTTTTTTTCTTTTTTTTTTTTACAAATTTTAACAATTTAATGATATAAGATATGACATTTAACACGAATATTATTCTGTTTTGCCATGCTTCTTTTATGTCGTTTTATCATGTTATTAACATATGTCACAACAGCGGCACTTAAAAATTATCGTCGACGTTATAGCCGTAGCTCAGCGGAATATTTATTAAAAAGGCGTCGCTCAACAGCAAATGGGAATAAATGTGGCAAATAATTATTTTACGCATAAAAAGTTTACTGGCTATTTTTAAGTAAAATCGGTTAGGCAAACAGACTTCGACAGGTTGCAATTGGTTGCGTAGATCGTTTTAATAAAATGTAATTTTAAGTTAAAAAGCAAAATGAAAAACAAAGAAAAAAAAATGTTTTTTTTTGTTTTTGCTTTACAAATACAATCTAATGGATGGCTTCATGCGAATATTGCTTTATCGTCTTCGTAAAATTATTTATAATAACAAAAAAAAAAAGAAGACATTTTATAAAGTTTCTAAAATGTACAACATTTTAGTCTTGTTCTTTTGTTTTATTTCTGCAAATGTTGTTTTAAGCACTCATTCATAAAGCTAACGTGTGTGGTTGACATTTGCTGTCGAGTGCAACCATTTTGCCCTAGCACTTGCAATGCAATGTAGTCTTGACAATCAATGATACCATCTTGATTGCAGTCCCTGGAATATCTCTGCATATAACTGTTTATAGTCTGCTCTGAACAGATGCGATTCCTGGCACAAGTCGCATATTCTAAAAAAGGAAAGAAGAAAAAAGTCATAGAAAAACAAAATAATAATAATAAATAAATTTACAAACAAACAGTGATATTCGGTTTCAGCCGCCTCTTTTTATCATCGCTGTCATCGTTGGCTTGGGTACGATTGAAGGCTTATGCGATCGTGTTATGCTAACTAGGAATTATGTTTATGTAAATGAATTTGGGGGAAAGTCATAAGAACACGTTTGAGATAAATTTTGTCCTTCTAGGCAGAGATCTGAGATTGTAATTCTGTTTTGAACGAACGGACGGCTACGCAAACCAGCAGACATGACAAAGTCAATTCTGTTATTCGCATTGATCAGGAATATTTTCAGTTTAAGATGTCGCCTAAAGTAATGCATCCTTTATGGTGCTCATATCCAGTCGCTTATCGAGAAGAAGTATCGTTCGTAGCCACCTCGCTAAACAATTGATTTAATACCTAAAGCGCCGGAATACCAGTAGAATCAAATACCAAGCAGTATTTTCAGATTTTCAAATAAGATAAGACGGTTTAAGTTCTTTCTTTACGGCTATGGGCATTATTGGATTCAGATATGCGACTATCGGTTTAGAAATCATTAAACGGATACGGGTAATTCGATTTAAAATATCAAAATAACTGTTATTATATATGCGGACTGACGATATGAAGATTTCTTCCATATATTTTAAATGAAGTATTATTCGTTCAATACAAAAAAGGATAACTTTATTTGATTATTCTTTCAAAATTGCTCACCATGACTTTTAGACACCAAAGAGACACGCGTATCTGTATTTATAATCTAAGTAATCACGGGTTGAAGTCTTACAACTCGAAAGAATTAATAAAAGCAACTGAATGTTTGTATATATAGCCTTTGAAGCGCTTTTATACAATAGGCGTTATAGTGCGTCTGATCCTTTTTTAAATATTCTGCAGTAATTAAGAAAACCCCCCCCCCCCCCTCGCACCAAACCAAAAACCGGGGCTTCGAAATATTTTTCTTAAGCTACAACGAGGCCGATTGTTGCAGAATTTGCTGACTACTCACTACTGTGTAATTACTGCGTTTGTCCAAAAACTTTATCTGGCTCGAGATAACCATCCATGGCATATCCATCACATCAGACGGAAATATAATAAGCAAATTTGTTACATACCCTTCTAATGTTAGTATACGCGAAGCCTTTTTAATTAATTGTGATTCTATTAGAGAGATTAGAGGGATCGGTACCCTTTTTTATGCGGTTACTCTTAGATAAACCTATTGGATATTTCTATCACAAATTTCGAACAATATGGGCTTGCAATTTATTAACCATTACATGAACGAATTTTCATTTTATAAATTTATTCTTTCGTTTTTAACTATTGCAAGCTTTCCATGATATGAAACACGATTAGCGTTTGTTTTCTACTTCGATTTTTTTAAATTGAAAGCATTTCAGCAATAAAAGAGAATACATATAAGAGAAGTATGTAAATTGTCATGCATTCCCTTAATTTTTTACTTTTCATATGAGGATCGTTTTTGCACCGTATCCATTGCATGGGCTTTTTTCAAATTAAATTGAAAGTTTCAAGTGGCAAGTTGCAAATTCATGCAAGATTTGATATTGCAACAATGGGAAACATGGACGGACATAACTATCACATCCATATGCTGTCGTCCTTCTTTCGTAATGGCGAAATAATGCATTCTTTAAGATTGAAAAAGAACATCTTTTCATGTTTACTCAAATGAACCCACACTTACGAAACTGTATACTCTGTACTCCATTCCATATCAGAAATTTCATTTCATTTCATGAGTAAGAGCTACCATCGAAAGGTTTGTCTTATGCCGAATACAATCACTTTCTTCTTTTTATTTCTTTTTGTACCATTTATGTCTTTGTCAGTTTCATCGTAATCATTATAATGTATGTTGTGGTTTTGATCATTAACTTGTGGTCGCCCAGCCTCGATCCAATATGATTTCGATATTTGATATAAATTACATGGTAAGTTGGTACCACAACCATCTGCTTGACAACCGGTTATCATTGCACACAAGCAATGTAAACATTGTCGTGTAAGCATTTGGAAGTGTTGCTGATCGGTATTTGCCGTTGATTTCACGGATTTGTACAGTTTGTCGTCGTGTGGCGCGGTTAATGTTAATGATCCTAAAAGATATGTCAAAATATTAATAAATAAAACATAAATATGTATAAATGCAGAAATGTATGCACATACCAATATTTTGATTGGTCATGGAACGGCCATTATTGTGCCGCATTCGTCCTAAGTGTGGCTTTTGTCGTATATGCATGTATATGGATGCAGTGATTAGAAATAATGATATTATCACAGCCGATATTATTATCAAGCGATGTTTTTGTTGTTTTCTTAAAGGCATTTTTTTTGCTTTATTTATTTTTGTTGTTATTTTAATTTTATATCGAACGTAAATTAATTCAAATATAAATTAATTCAAGAGTGTTTTATTGTGTGCTTCTAATTTTAAAAATAATAAAAAAGTATAGACAAACACACACGCACGTACAGTATTACTATCTACACGCTGGACGCTAAAGTAAACTGAAAGAGATTTTGATTATTTCTATAAGAAAAATATTTTCTGTTTGATTTAGTTTGTGTTGCTTCGCTTTGTGTAAGTGAGTGCTTTGTTTGTTTGACTGATAACCTCCTTGTAAATCCGAAACACGTATAAATGAATAGTTTCGAACAATGTGCTCTAAAGTGTTTCTCGCCATATCTCTTAATTGTTTATCTCTCTGACGTGTTCGATGAGCGCTAATATATGACATTTAGCGTTCGAAGGAAAGTGTCTTGTCTTGCCTACGGAAAGTTCTCTTAAATTAGTTGTCATGAAATTTTTTTGTTGACTCTTGAATTTCTCTCAACTTCTTATCTGAAATGATGTGAGTTTGTGAAGTTTGTGAAACATTTCGTAACATTGAAATATAACCTGGACATATATGTGTATGGAGCAGAAGTGCTGGCCGGAATAAGGTCCAATTGTTATTAAAAATGCGACATTCTGCCGCAAAACAAAAAAATACTATAACATATTTCATATATAATAGCGGCACAGTTGAGTCGATAGTGAAGACAGATACAATCGTTTTACAGCATTGCTATGTGCGAGCAAATTGAATTATATGAGATTGCAAACGTAGCGGGTCGATTGCATAAAGTACATGCACATACAATAATACATCGACAAATAATTTCCGCGACTGAGGTATAGATAGCCATACTATTTTTAAAAAGTCTCAACCCCTAACATAATAGCAACTAAAATTTTATGTCATTTCGATTATTTGTTTGCTCGTGTCACTAACTTGGGTATTTTCAAAACAATGAAAAAGTGCGACGTTTCGTGTGTCGTTTCAGCATTGCTTCTTGTTGGTGTAAAAACATACCTAACAAGCTTAGCATTCGCTTGACAAATATGTTTGCAAGTCTTCCCCGTTGAAAACCACAATTGGTAGGTGGTTTGCTCATTTAAATTAAGATCGTATTGACGCCGATAATGGGGAATAAGCGGCCCCGTGTTTTCTCACAATGGAAAACATGCATAGTATCGCAACGCGATGACACTGTGACTAAGTGAAAGATTTGCATCAAATGATGAGTCAGCCCATCGCCACAATTGAGGCATATTTTGATGGCCTCGATGATCTATTGTAAAAAATGGCATCAAAATAAAGATGACTATGGTGGTATTTTATAAAAAAATATTTTCTATGCACAATGTCGGGACTTATTGACCGATGTACAAAAGGCTTTCTTTTAGGCAAATATGATAGCATTCGTTCAGAAGTTAAGCAAGTTAGCATTTCTTTGACAGCCGTAGAGACTAATCAGTTTCGTTCTTTTTTTTTTTTTTTCACTATAAAAATATTGAATTTTGCATTGTGATTAAATATTGCTTTTTGAAAGATAACACACAAAAGAAAGTTGAAGAAAGATTCTATAAAAATTATGGAAAATCTGCTCAATCAATTTAAATCTTTAAAGACTGGGTGCCGGAATTGAAACGTTGTCGTATCGGCACAAACGATGAATGCCAATTATAAGATTAAAACACTACAAATGCTTGGAAAAAAAAAAACCAATAAAATAATAATGGATCGCCAAAAAAATAGAAAGTACGTGTGTTAGTTGCAACCGCAATGTATTTCATATATGGTTCGGCACTTAATAGTTTATACGAAAATTTGGATGCAAAAGTTTTATTAAAAACAAGTAAAAATACTATCGAGCAAGGTCGGCCATTATCTACCCTATACGACTCCACCTAATGCAATTCCTTATATATTTTCTTGAGGAAATTGCCAAAATTTACATAATTTTTATTTAATGGCTTACTTTACATGTGCTGCGGTCCAGGAAAGAAACCATTTAATATTTAACTCAAATCACTACTACTGGCCAATTCTAATCAAAGTTATCAAATAATAATAAAAATTGGGCCATTTTGCTATATAAACATCCAGCCTTATAACGGCTATAGTTCAAAAAATTTCTGCAAATTTTCCAAGCATTATGCGATTAAGTTTGTTTGTTAAATGTATGTCTTGGCTAATTTACATTACAATAAATTATTAGAGATTAGACTTAGGAATTGTTACAGTGGAGGGCGGTAAACAAAAATTAGGCCATCCGTTGCAAACGTTTTTTCTAAATACATGCATATATATATATATGAGTAGGGAGCACATATTTAACTACTATATGAAAATTTTTGAAATCAGAGAAAGCCTGATATATCATTTCGATTTTTGCGGATCTTTTTAATTTTGCAATCAATCGTTATTGTGAAACTGAACAAATTAAATCAAATCGATCTCGCAAGTGTAAAAAAAAATAATTTACATTGCGAATTGTGAGAGTACTTGTCGAGTTTATCAAGACAGCCGCCCTCACAGTGATTTTCAAACCTTTCGCTAGTCTTTGAAAATGCGTAGAAATTGTTCTGCTTTAAATGAAAAAGTTGCAACAATCGTGAACGAGTGCTTTCGTATACGTATAAAAGCAACTTGTCACAACGATGCGGATGGAAAAGATTAAATCGATTTTAAATCTCGCTTTTATCATGAACAACTTTATCGTATTGAATGTTTCATGTATTTCATGGATTTCATGTAAAAACTATTCTCACATTAGTTTACGATCAAAGAGGCAAATAGGAGGAAAAAGAGACAACAGTTTTTATTCCATAGGCGCATGGGTGTTGTACACTTGTCCTTTAACCCGTTTAGGTTATTTTCAAACTTATTTGCAAATTTGTAGGCGATATGTTGCTTTTTGCGAACGGGAAAATGTTTACCACAAATACTACTCAGATGGGCGGACGGACAGATGGACAGATGAATTGACGGCCATGTTTACGTGTATATCGAAAGTGAAAATAGTCAAGAATTTATATACTTTATTAGGTTTTTGAAGCTTGCTTCTGTGCGTTGTAAAGGTATTGAAAAAAAATTAAATTTTGATACACAATAACATTCGGTAAGCATGGTCAATTTTTTCCATTTTTGTCCTGCTACTGCACCATCCATATGATATACGGTCCAATTTTTGTACATTTATCTGCTATTGCTTAGGAGTAATTGTTATTCCTTGTGAGCAACAGAGGTATCTTCAGCTTTGCGCAGTACTGTAGCCGTGTTCTTCGACTGATTCGACCTATTTTCAATACCAAGGTGCGTACAAGAAGGTCCAACGTTTATCTAAATTTGAAGTCGATAGCAGTCATGAGAATGTTTACAAAAGGCATTACACAAAGTGACGGACGGACAGATGGTCAAGCTTAATCGAGTCAGAATTTGATGATATACGTACTTTGTAGGGTCTCATCCTTCGGTGATGGATGTAAAAATGCGATTGAAGTAAAATTTTCTTTTTTTTCTTTAACTAAAATAAACATATATAAAACGTAGGTACTGCACTGTGTGAGAGTGCTGTCCCAACAATACTTCTACAAATTGTTTGTATAAACAGCACACATATATGTAATAATCATCATACAGTAGTTGCTTATATCGTAACAAAATACCATATAGATGTGATAGAACTGTCCATTTTGTTTACGTTGGTATTGTTACCAATGTTCTATACACCGTTTGCTCAGTGTTTGTTATGTTTTCTTTTAATTGCATTAAACCATAGCTTCGATTTGTGTTGGCAAAGCAAGCGGACATTTATTTTTTAGACCAGTTATGTGCTGATATGATGGAGGAATCCGTACATATGGATATTTGCGAAGGCAGATGCGGATGCTGAGTTAAAATAAAAGCAAAATGTTGCGTAAAAAAAAAAAAAATATACTATCTATATATATATGTATATATATATATATATATGTACAAGAAAACCATTTGTACCTCAAGGCGAATCTTGGACAGCTTATTTCTATTTGAAAAATTCGGTTTTTTTAACTATAAGCAGCGATAGTGAGATAATCCGAATCAACTTCTTTGCAAGTTTTTTGCGCATCGTGATAAGTGCCTTCAAGATATTTTGGTTTGCGTCAGGCGCAATGAAAAATTATTTTAAAACTCTAATCGGCTTATATACTGTATAATGTCCTCATGTTAATATAAATCAGAAGAACCAAAGCCGTAATTGATAGTGCGACCGTTAGCAAGAGTGTTAGCGATGATTCGAATCCGTCCAATATTCAGAAACTGGGAAAGTCTTGGGCAAGTTTAAGGTTTTCAGTGCGCAAAGGCTTTAGTTAGAATTTGTTTAAGAGAACCCAACAAAAGCGAATGAATCTAATTTGCAATACTGACATGGTTATCGAACGTCGGTAGTTAGTAGATAGTAGGTAGTCTTAGCTTTGTCTATGCAGTTGAGGGCATAAGTATGTTAAGTCTAAGATATCTACATGCAAAGTATTTTACGACTTTAAAGCTGCTCGTAACAGAAAAGTGTAGGGACAAATTAAATGGTTTATGCGTACACGGAGGTGTTGCGAAACGAATGCCAGCATTAGTTTATCTTAAAACACTGATAGGTCCGAAAAATTTCAAAAGCACAAAGGACACGAAACTTGTGTCTTTCAAGTTAAATATTTTTCATTATATTGTTTTGAAAGTTACAAAAAGTGATTACATTTTTCACGATGTTTTACCTGCCAGTGTCATTAAGTAAAAGTGATTTATGCAGCTGGCGATTGACCAAATGATTTATAATAACTCAGAACGGATTAACAATAATATCAGGATTAAAGCCGATATCGGCGGTTTGTTTTCAAAAGGATATGCAAACATAAGTATTTGTTGAAAGCAAACGTTATATCCGAATGGAGAAGTCCATAAGAAGCAAGTTCCTGTGAATAAATTGTTTGTAAATAAATCTTCTAAGAATTATGTATATAAACTTAATGCTATTCTAAAAATCACAGCCCAGGGGTAAGGCAACTCAAGGAGTTAGACTACTGTAAATTTTTCAAAAAATCGATTTGTTTTTTTGTTTTTTTTTGCTTAACAGATGCTTTGAAATTTTAGAATTTTCCGCTAGCCAGATGTCTTGGACATGGCGGTGTGACATTGTTGTGTGCAATTGTAATGACAGTATGATTAGTATTTTAAAAATCAGTAAAATTTTGAAGATGGTTGCTGGTATCCAAGCATACATGCATGTGCATTGAAGTCGACGTTGACCGGTCCAAGAAAGCTGAGCCATCATTGATCGATGCTGCGAAACAGGCGCGTTGTAGCACAAAATCTTCGAGAAAAGGGAAATAAAAGGTATATGGGAACTTTGAACGGCGGTTTTATGGTCCTGAAATCGCAACCTAATAAACAAAAATTAATAAATAATTTGTTATGATAAAAACAGACGCGCATAATACATGTCAAAACGTTATATACGCGTTTATCTCGAAACACAATTTTTGAAATCGATAAACAGCATAACTTAACGTAATTTGCATATTTTTCATTCGGATTTTTTATTGTATTTTCAAAAGGACATTCTCTAGCGAAACATTCCGGATTTTCTCGATAAGCTGAAAATTTTTTATTAATAAAGACGTGTGCATTTTTTGGTCGAAAAATGCTCTTTCTCATTCAAACATTCCCTCCAATTATACAAAAAGAAATTTTATTTCTAATACTTTAAAAGTATGCCTTATAACCTTCTGAAATAATACTATCATCCTACTTTCCTTCCGCATCCTCCCTTCATTTTAGAAATGTAGGGATTAAAACGTAAAATAGCAAAGGAAATATTACAGTAGTGCATAGTTGAGTAGTATTCCATGGCAAACAATTTGCAATCAAAATAAGTGATTGTGTACAAGGGGGCATGTTTGGGACCCGGTCTAATTGTGCATTTGCAACGTTTCGAAATTACGTTTTTTCGGACTTTTCCATGATTTCAATCGAAAGCATTTTAATTTAAGCTGATCTCACGAACAGCGTCAACAATTCATTTTATACCCACCACTGAAGAATGGGCGTATACTCATTTTGTTTCTTTCTCATTAGGTATGTAACACGCAAAAGGAAGCTTTAGAGACCCTTTATCGATCAGCGTGAAATTCTGAATTAATTAAGCCTTGTCTGTCCATCTGCGTGTGTGGTTGTTAGCATCCTCCTGGCCGCAAAAATGAAAATATCGACTTCAAATTTGGTAGAAACATTGGAAATTGGTAGATTAATCTTTGTTACCCAAATCTTTTGGCGAAGTAAAAGGTGAAACATAAATATTTTATATCGTTCACTTTTTTATGGCAATAGTAAGCAAAAGCGACGGCCGCTAACGATTTTAATAGTGGCAGGTATACGAGACTCGGCTCCAGTTGAATATAGCTTTCTTACTTGTTATATATATATATAATTTTCCCTGAAAACTTTTCACAATTCCATTCGCATGTTTTTCCGTTTTTAGGCCCGTGAACTGTCAGCGAACTTAAATCGATTTGAGGAAATTCTCCTTAAACGTCAATGATTTCAATTGCAGCGCGTTTGTGGTTTTATTTAAAACTTTGTTTTCTATAAACATGTTTGCAACCTATTAACTACAATTTCCTTCCAATACATAAACAAATATGAATATTAAAAAGGAGAGAATCATTTTCTTTTTTTGTGAAAGCTGGATTTGACCATTTAATGGATCTTTAGAAAAGAATTTCCCACAGCTCGCGTTACATAAATGTGAAAGGTATGCTTGCAAAAATGTTATGTTGTTGTTGTGAAACCAGTGTAGTGTTCAAAGGAGAATAGAGCCATATAAATATTTTCACTATGTTTGTAATGCTTAAAGATGAACACATCAATCAACTGTTTTCCGGCAGCTACTTGTTTGTTAATATCGTATTGGAAACTGCATTATTCAGAAGCGTTCAGCTCTCCAGTGCGGCAAATTTATGAAAAGCTGGCGAATATTAAAAAACTCACTTACCGACAATGTTTAATCCATAAGAGTTACGATTCGATCTTGTGTTCTTAATCGAAATTCTCAATGCCTGCCAATACAACATACAATATAATTTTTATTCGTTTTTGCTGTATAGCAATGTGTGTATGCAATGAGAGTGTAAAGCAGTCGTAAGGATACTTCTCCATACCGTCATTATAAATTTTTAAAAAGTGAATAAAAGGCTTACGTGCACTTATTCAGGATTGTCTTTTTTAAGAAGAGAAAATGCATAATAAACAGATAAAGGATGTTAACCGATTCCTATTAAACCGTAGAAAACTTTTTCTTTGTTCATTTTTCCTCATCTTTTTGTTCTCCTCCTTTTGGTTACATTATGAAAAATTTCTGTTAATAAAAAGCGTTTTTAATTTACTTTTTAGCAACTTAACCTATATTTTTAGCTAGTAAATGATAAAACAAAATAAAAGAAACGGTAGAAGTGTGTACCTTTTTGTTTAAATGTGTAATGCGATTATGCGAATACTTTGCGCAAAAATAAGTATTTACGCTTACGAAAATATTATGTGTTGCTTATCAAAATTGTATTCATTTTTAAAACGTTTTGATCAAAGTGAATAGTGATTAGGTCATACTTGCTGATCTGTCCATTAGGATGAAGCTGTGATGAAAAAACAAAGTAAATGCTTAAAAAGTATTCGTAGTATTAGTACAGGAACGAACTGATGGACAAGGACATGTGCAAATGGATGGATTAAGGATTAATAGCAATTATTAAGTGTCCGCTAAAATTAGTCGCTTCATAGAGCCTACCTGACGCGTTCAATTTCCCCGAAATTTCACGCATAATTAACATAAAGTTAAAGTCTGAACAGTGTAATTTGCAGTTGTTTCCCAGTTGTCGAGTGCCAGTGTATGCCAAAGTTTAAATAGGTGGACGTCATCAATGGAGCTGCATTTTTTTTTTTTTTTATGTTTTTAATTGAGTTAATCTGGAAAAAAACGCAGCTCAACCTAAGTAAGCTACAAAACAGCTAGCAAGTAGCTTGCGAGAGAGATATCGGGCAACAAACTTTTGTCTTGAAAATAATGAAATTCGCTTACGTCCGTATGTCTTTGGCAAAAACAATCTGTGAAGTTTTACCACATCCCACTGTATTCCAAGGAACTGGCCTCTTGCGGTTATTGCTTCTAAAATTAATAGGTCGGTCAGCTGTTCACAGAAGATGTTGAAGATGTCTGGAAATTTGTCGATGAGTATTTCATTTCGGAACCACAAAATTTGTACCGTGAGGGCATTCATAAGTTACCCGATAAATGGCAAGAGACAATAAATAATACCAGTGCATATATCGATTATTAAGCTTTGTAACATGTTTTGTAGTATGTTGTAGTATGTTTTAAATGCAAGTGAATTTTATGTAAAAGCAGCTAAAGTTTATACGTACATCTATTAAATTGTTTCAAAATCTTACGCTGATTAAATAAACATTGAAGTCTTTGTTAAAGATGCTGCTCAGCATATTTTATTTATATTAACTGAATTCCTCTACCTGCCTTTGCGTTGTACTGCAACGTCGTAGCTTTATATTGAAAAAATTGCGAGTTTTTTAATTTACGGCTATGGCGGGGAGGATTTTTTGGCAGAAAAAATGCGCAACTTGTTCCTTCAAACGTCATACGCCCTGATTAGTTAGTAATTGAAAAAATCTCTTTTATTATCACTTCTTCTCTTTCTTTGCAATCTTCTCTCTTCTATTAAAATCCGAGAATTAAATAATTTTTGCGTATTCTTTAAAGTTAAGCGGTAAATTTGGATGTTAACGTTGCCCCTATCTTTAGAAAATAATTATCCCAATTAGCCCAATCAATATATATATGTATTTGCAGTCAGCGTTAACATAAAGAAAACAGAGGCATACCTTGCTGAGTGGAGAATGATGATAAGCAAACCCACCAAATTGTAATAAAACCACCTTCCAATAAGGTCCAATTTGAAAAATTCAAAATGATAATGAAAAATATAGAAACAAAACAATAAAAAGAAGAATCACGAACAATAAAACAAACAGATGGAAAATAATTTTTTGCTTTCAACTGCCAAACTCGGCAATTATTTGCACCTTATCACGTATTCATATGGAATAAGAAAGGGTAATCGGGTTAGACCAAGCAGTAACTGAAGGCAGCAAAATTAAATTCTTAGCCGAGTTCACTATTTTATCGCATAGCAGCCCTCTGATCATAGCCAAGTGAAAGGAGATTATTTTTAATGAAACTGCTTGATAACAAGCAAAAGCACTTAAAAGGCTTGAAAATGTAAATAAAAAAGCAATCTTCTGAAGGGAGAAAGAAAGAAAAAAACAATAAAACAATAAAGGAAACACATATATACGCGTAGGCGTTTGCTTTAACTATATTGTGCTAAAAGTAGCATCGATTATATCGAAAAAACGAAGGATTTGTTTAGTAATTGCTGGATGCGGTTTATTGGCTGTGCATTGAATACGCCGGTGACGGAGAGGGCGACCGTGCAGACGGTAGTCGAAACCAATATGATACGCTGTAAAAATTGGTTTTGTGCACGTAGTAATAACAATGATTACACCGAGGTTTCAATTGCTGGCAGTGGTAGTGGTAGTGGCACTACCACCGCCCAGCAGCAAACAACATCAGATGCAATGACGCGTCAATATCAAGCTGCCAATGGTTCTGCATTGACTGGCCATCAACATACACCAGTTCACGCATCATCGACTGCCAGCACAAACGCTGTCGCTGCTATTAACAATGCGGTCTCAGCTTCAGGCTGCAATGCGCATGTAGTTACATTTTTAGATGATGTACCCAGTGGCAGTAATGGTGTTGTTAATACCACAACCCGCTTAATGAATAGCACAGACATGCATCATCATCACATGGCTGACTTGGATATGGATACCATTGATTCGGCTGATGACTTTATAGCCGGTCAAATTGTTAGTTCAGCTATGTTATGCGATGATACATTACCCACATCAAAAAACTGCTATCGTCTAGTTTTACTTGGGTAAGTGAAAGTAATGCATGTCTCAATGTATGTTTCAATCTTGAAATTAGTTATTTGTTCAAACACACTAACGAGCCGAACATTAATTATTAAAGCGTCTATAATCATATCAATTATCGTATTCTTTAATTTATTGTCCTTTCATTTTGATAGTTAAAGTAATATTATCGTGAAGTTAGCCCATCGCACACAAATCATATTTCTGCGCGTTTGCAGACTCTGCCCTTACTTTGTATTGTTGAGATTGTCTACGTATTTCGTCAGGTCTTTACTATTTCATATTTTATAATTACGTGACTTAATGAAGGACAAACAAAATGATTCTGAAAACCGAATATAAACAAAATGTGTGTAAATGTAGATGAAAAATCCTTTCCAAACGTGAAGAATTCTGACATCAATTAGAAAAAAGAATGATTTCATTGTCATATGAAAAATGAATTATTATCCAAATTACCCGCCGGTATCACTGAAACGGTATCTGAAACGGTTTTCATTATAGAATACTAACAACTAAAAAGTACAATTTTTTGCTATGTAAAGAAAGGCTTGTCTTTTATAAGAATGTTTATATCGGAAGTCGGGGAATTCAAAAATTGGTCACATTCATTTAGTATTAGTTATTGTCGCGAAGAACATTTTTTTCGGATAACGATTTTCTCAAAATTGGTCAAATTATATGGGGAGTAGTTGTAGATACGATTTGATGAAAGTCATATTTAGCAGATTTTATCCCTGGACCAAAACATATCAAGATATTAAAATTCACCAAAATCTCTCAATAATTGCATCAGGTACATGAACACACATCTTACGAACAAACAGATGCACTGAAATTTTGCGAAAAATGGCTGAACTTCTGGGTATATGTCATCCGTGTAAAATTTGCTTTTTTGGCAAAAAAAAAACGAAATTCGAAAATCGGCCGAAAAATATTTAAATTCTTATTTATTACATTGATAATTAGAGAATGTATTTTAAAGATCGAGATGAAATTTTGCTATCAAATGAAAACTGAAGCAGCCAGCGATACGCTAAACTGTAGGAGTGCGGTTTTGTGAAGGACGCTGCTTAAGTTGCATGTTTTATGTTTAAAAAAATTTTCAAAAAAATTCTTGTTTTACCTCTATACGGCTATGCCTGTAACATGCAGTTGATTTATTGGCCTGGAGCATTTCTCCTGGCAGAGGAGGATTGTGCTTAAAATATTTTTTATTTTCAATTGTTTTTCCATAATAATATTATTTCTCTCGCTCTAGAATGTTTAAAAGATCATTTAAGCATAAACAAAAAAAAAAATAAAAAATATATATATATATATATGTGTGTGTATATATATATAATATTATTATTACTATCATTATTAGCCAAAGAATTAATTTCTAAGACTAAAGTCTTAAAGCACTAGTACCTACGGCTATCGGCTTTATTGGAAGCTCTACCGCACTTGAGATTTGAACCCATGACCATCGACTTGTTAGTCGAGATCCTTTGCCTACTTGGGCCCTCAGGTAGATCAAAAAAAATATATATATATATTTATATAATATATAAGAAAAAAAAAAAACAAAGTATATATGTATATATATATATACGTGTATATAATATGAAATATCTTTGAAAACATTTTTTTCCGCTTCCTTTTGAACGAACGAAAGTGAGAACATTGTAGTGGACCACGGCCCACCATTAAATATCGATTTTTCAAAATAGGTGGGAACCGTTTTCAAAATATCTCAAAAATTGTGAACTGTAGGTTGAACAAAAGAATACAAGAAGGCCTGATGGACGGACAAACTTAGCTCGATTCAGAAAGCGATTCTGAAACAATTTAAGTGCATTTAAGTGTTGTATACATGCGCACAAGTATAGTATAATGATTTAGACCTTAATTTTTTATAATTTTATTTGAAGATGATCATTAATTAGTTTTGTTGTACGAATCGATATATATATATATATATATATATGATGAATCTTAGATCAAATGAAATCATTACTAGCGAACATAGTTAAATCGTTTCTGTTGACCATATGCAGGTTTGTTTATGTAATACGAATGTCAAAAATTTTATCTTCGTTTCGTTCCTTCTTACCATCATATTGCGTAATACGAATAAGTGAGAATAGTATTTGATGGGAGAATAATTTAAAGGTGGGCTTACTTTAGTATAAGCAAAATTGAAATACTTTTACTCAGATTCCATTTAATATGTATACTAATGTATACTAATTAGTTTAAATAAATAAATAATATATGTGTTATGGCCACCAACCCCCTGCGTATGCTACACGCACAGTATCTCCTACACGCTATCAACACTACCAATGGCGCCGATTAAAATAGTAGGGCAAAGTAAGAAGAAAAAACTTTTTTGATTATAAATAAAGTGACAAAAAAAACTTGCCTATTTTTTCTGCACACACCTCATCACATTTTTATAAAGAACTCAAAATATTGTATTCAAGTGTATGTACAATCGTTTCTGTTTTATCTTTATTTACAATTGATTTAAATTAGTTATCTAATTGATTTAATTGAATTAAATGATTCCCATTGTTTTTTTGAATGAAAAGTTTTTGTTCACTTTTTTTTCTTTTGCTGATAAAATTATTAAATAAATCGAATTATTTAATTGGTTTAATTTAGGTCATCACGCGTGGGCAAATCGTCGATAGTTGCACGTTTCTTGGGTAATCGTTTCGAAGAGGCCTACACACCCACTATAGAGGACTTTCATCGTAAATTATACCGCATACGCAATGAAGTCTATCAATTAGATGTTTTAGATACATCTGGTCATCATCCATTTCCAGCAATGCGACGTTTGTCATCCTTAACGGGTAAATTAAAATGTTTCATTTAAATATTAAGTTTTCTCCCACATCTTTGTGTGTTATCATGTACGGTAATACTTTTCCATTTTTCGAACACACGGCTCTTTGTGCCGTGATATGGATCGGCTTTACAGTTAGCATAGCGATTTATTTTTTCACAAATAGTCTCGCGAAATAATCTCATTTTTATGTTTATCGACATTGTGTAATTATTGACTTTTGTTACTATTGTTTTAATATTTCGAATCGTATACGTTATTTATTGCTCTCTTACATGTGCATGTGCATGTGCATTGCTCTAATTACTATGGATGAAAAGGAAGGAAGTATAATATGTTCTTTCTGTCATTTCGTTTAAATTTGGTAACGATGCGTATATCCATCCCACATATACTATGTGCATACATTAGGTCATATTGAAAATGTTCCGTAGTTTTTGCCGCGGAATGGTTCTGATGCCCATATATACGGCAACACTCTGATTGTCACTGATTGTCTCAAACGAACATGTGCTCAAAAGGTGACTTTTCAGCCTACATATTTTTGTTTTTTGTTAGTTTTTTTAATTGTTTGCTCCTACTAAAAAGTTAATTGATTTAGAAAACGAGTAGAAATATCTGAAGAGATACGCTATGTGATGTCTTTTTACCATGAAAAAGGCAAAAAATGAAAAAACATGCCGACATGCGGTGAGAATGTTGTGACTGCACAAGGGACCCAGGAGTGGTTTGCTCAATTCAAAGTCGATGGAATTTCGCAACTGGTGGAGCAAGACCGGCACGCAAGACACTAAACATCAACCACAAGAGAGTTTGAAATCATTTGAAAAGAGGACGCTAGAAAAAGAAGCTCGAAATCGCGGAGACTTTTCGATATGATCGGCGATATAAGAATGTTTTGATGAATGAGACAAATTTCGAATCGATTTACCTATATGCGGCCAAGTGACCGTCCCTTCATCGGTTAGGGAGGATAGAGGAGAGAAACTTACATATATATTCTAACCTGATTTATTTACCAATACATCTGTAACAGCCCGAAATTGAATTCCTCTTAAGCGTGTTATGAATGTTTCGAAAATTTTTAATAATAATTGACGGCAAACTGTTTGCAAGAGATGTGCAGGTCGCCGCAATGACTTCTGCATTGAAAACTTCTAAGATATTAGTGCATTCTACACCGCTTGCAGGAATGCAACACCCAGATGGACTTAAAATAGACCCAGTCATTGTTATTCCGACCTGGACAGATTTTAGCTTACCTCTGTGTCGTTCTGACTGTTCTTTACGTATTCTCGCGTTAAATCTAGGACGCAATTTTTAAGACAGTTTGCCCAAAATTTGCTACATTGACGTCATTTAGTTTTCGTTTTCATTATTTACTTATTCTTATTCCTTCCTAGATGGTGAGACTAGTAAAATATTCGTCGCAACTTTTCATTAAATAGATTTGCCAAATGTTCGTAATGCCTAAAACTATACATCGGAAACAATAAGAAGCAAAGATTTTGTGAGAAAAGAGATCGATTTACTTATGTCCATCGGTTTGATTGTTGAAATCACGATACGATCTCAAAATTTTCTTCAAAAAGTTAAAATTACTTCCATATTCTTTTCTTAACACACATATCTTGTATAAAAGGTGATGTTAGATATAGGATAATTCGGTCCAAGCGCTTTTTCTTTCGCTTTGTTTTTCCTGTTTTTTGCACTCCTATCAATTTTTTGATCTAAGTCAATTATTATTTTAAATTTATTTCCCTTTCATGTAGGATTTTTCTTTTCAAATTGTATAATTTGAGTTCACCTCACGCGCGTGTACCTATGTTTTTTTTTTTTGTTTGTTTTGATAGCAAACATTGGACGTTTTTATTGATAATAAAAAAGATGATATCGTATCCAGTGATCAATTTAGTTTAGCGTTTTGTCGTATAAATAGAATTTGAGGCGTAAAAATTTATTGTTTTCGAGTCGATCGCGTGAGACATGCCGTATGAGGAGGCATGTTAAAATCTCATTCACTCTTAATTTAATCGATTTCAGTTTATGATGCACGAAGTGCAATCAGTTTTCAGAGTTTTTTAGAGATTCATTTTATCAATAAATTTCAACTATTAAAATATATTGCACTCTTGTTAACTGATGTGATTGAAAGTGAAAAAATTTTTAAAAAAAAAATTAATGGCGTCTATGTTGTATGATAAAAAAATGCAAAAATGTCAATAGTTGATTGGCAAGTGTATGGTGATAAACATGCTCCCAATAACCAAAAGGGCGCAACTTAACTTTGAAAAAAACACAAACGTAAATTTCATATCAAAACTTGAAAGTGCAAATAATATTAAAAACCTCAGCAATTGAAAGGGGAGATGAAATGCTCACACAATATTTTGATAAAGGTAAATATATATTTTTCATTCACTTTATTATGCTCTTCTATTCTTGTGAGATCGATGTCCTCGTAACATCGAAAGGCATCGCAGCTTCCCTTGTTCAACTTAAAATTGTGATTCGATGCTCTTCGAGCTCACAAAGTGAGAAATGTTAAGCTGGAAAATTGAAATTCAGGAAAACGAGTTTAGATCGTTGCCTTCGCTAATGTTAAATGCGTTAAAGATATTAAAACAATTTGAAAATTTATTAATAGCCTACAAAATGTAGAGCAGATCTCTATGCGAATTTCGCAGATACATTCTTATTGCGATGATCTGAATGTTAAGCTGCCTTACAAATGCTTTTGCATTTATCCGAAACATATTGAAATATTCAGAGTTAGGATGCATCGCAAGATTTGTTCTAAGGCGGATATAATATATATATTTATATATATATTTTTTTTGCTGCTGTATTGATTTATATTAAATTATATATTTGCAAATCCAAAGGATTTCCGCAAAGTGTACGTATGTTGCATTCTATGCTCTATAATAATGTATGTCTGCGGTATGAGTTTCTCATAACGAAGATTTAACTTTCATTTTTTGCTTTTGACTTGTATCGTGGGATATGTTAGAGTTCTTGTTACTTGCTACGTAATCATAGAACAGCAGACGATTTAACTTTGTTCCAATCTATATATACATATATATGACATTCCAGAATGTCAAGGAACTTTGACACATTCGTGCGAAGGTCGGTATTATCTACAGATCGTATGGATTCATATGAATGCATAAAATGATAAATGGAAGGAGTGTGTATGACGACTAAAATGCAAGAATATTGGCAGTAATCTTAATTTTGCAGGTTATGCATCGTTGCCAAGCACTGGGTATCTTTTTCATTAACTTGTGAGGAATCTTGCTCTGGATTTGTCCCGCCTAAGGACTGGGAAGGAAAGATCATCGGATATGATATAGTTTTAATATTTTAAAGAGGAAAATAATGCTTATTTTTCTAAAATTCTGCCCTATCACCGAATCTACGTAATTACTTGTTTCTTGCATTTGGTTAAAATATTAGCTAAAAACCTTGACATTTGTAAATGGTAGTATGATACTGTGCAGTTTGGTCGTACTGTTCTCTTTTAAGTACTGATGCATATCGACGGTAAACGGTTATTGTTTAAAACAAAACAAAGTGAAGCGTCAGGCCGCTTGACTGAGAACAGAAGTAGAACTAAAATTCAGTAAAGGACGCTACAAATGGAAAGGTCTTATATGCGTTGTCCGGAATACTAAATATATTACGTTGTAGATAGTTCATGATAGGTTAGTTCTCTTAGGTCCGAGCAATATCCTAAATCGTATCGTCAGTTCCATTGATTGATTTTTACTTACGAGTTATAAAATTCCACATCCTATTCAAGTGTTAAGTGCTTTAAAGGTATTTTAGTTATTTATTTCTTTTTTATTCTTTTCTCTTTTTGTTAGTTTTGGTTACACATTTTTCAAGGTAAATTTCTTGCACATGTAATATATGAACGCTAACAAAATTGTCTGCAAGAATAATGGCAGTGTGTGTGTGTGTGTGTGTGTGTGCATATATGTTTAATGTCAGCTCATTCACAAATATATGTAAAGAAATTCACATTTAAATAATTTTATATACATATATGTACTTCATTATCTGATCGTATGCTCTTTTCTAACGTGTATCATGTTTCCATTGTAAATCTACTTTCCTCGTTATGCACATTTTATCATGCAAATTAGATTTCCGTTCATTTCTTTCTTATGAAATCTTCTCGTTACAGCTTAATATGTTTAAATGGAAACGAAAAATTTTTATACATTTTAGGTGATCTCTTCATTTTGGTCTTTAGTATGGATTCGCGTAAATCTTTCGAAGAGGTGGTGCGCTTGCGTGAAAACATATTGGAAACGAAATGGGCAGCTTTAAATACGGGCTCGGGATTTAAAAAGAAAACCTTACCCAAAATACCCATGATATTGGCGGGTAATAAATGTGATAGGGAGCCACGGTAATTATTTCCTATAGTTATCGTTTTGATAATTCATAATATTAATGTACGTACAATGGCTTACAGAACCGTTCAGCTTGATGAAGTTATGGGCTACATAGCCGGTCAGGATAATTGCTGTGTATTTGTTGAATGTTCGGCTAAACAAAATTTCCATATCGATGATTTATTTTATACT
>CCAG010000371.1:0-17789 GCA_001077435.1 Glossina morsitans morsitans | reverse complement strand
TTTTTTTTTTTTTTTTTTTTTTTTTTTTTTTTTTTTTTTTTTTTTTTTTTCGCAGCGTTTTTACCTTTTTTATTGTAAAAAAGCAGCACATAGCGCATTTCTTCAGATATTTCCCTCATTTTCAAATCAATACAACATTTTACACGAACAATGAACTAGAAAACCATCTTTACCAAAAATTTAAGCTGCAATGTCGCCTTTTACGCTCGTATTCATTTGAGACAATCAAGTGAGTGTTGTCCGATATCTAGGCATCAACACCATTCCGCGGTAAAAGGCACGGAGAATTTTCAATATAACCTAATATTGCGTAAGGCTAGCTATAATGCATACATAATACATAATTTTAAACATACAATGAATGCCATAAAATCCACCGTGATACGGATCCAATTTTTCAATTAATTATTATTAATTAGTTATGGTTGTATAAAATGAAATGAGAAATAATTGCCTTCAAAATTACAATGCTATAGCATTTACGTTATTTTTTATCGCAATCCAACAGGACACTATAGTGTTTACGTCCGTCAGTGTGTTAATAGCGAAGAAGATTTTTTATAGATTACTGTCGATATAGTATTTACGTCCGTCAGTGTGTTAATAGCGAAGAAGATTTTTTATAGATTACTGTCGAAACTTGGAAAAAATTTAATTTGAAATGAGTGAAGCAATGAGCAAGATCTACTACAGTATACCTAGCCATTGTTTTTTGGAGATCGTGCTTCATAGCATCATAGCATAGCAGACTCATCATTAGGTAGATTACTCAATGAGAATGTTCTATAAATTACGCGAAACAGTTTTATTGCTCTGATGGACATAAAAAGAGTGGTAGCAAGAGTGTTGCCCCGAAACTCGGTCCCAATTCCTTCTTCTTAAATTTCAAGGTCTTTGCAGAGATTATGATATTGGAGATGTGATAAAGGCAGCTCGGTTCAAAGACGTAAGTGGAAAAAGCATTTTAATTGCCTTGGCAAAAGTGTATAATATCAAAGTGGACTTACCTCAAAGTATGCACAATCAATATTGAACAGCAAATAAATGCTGTTTGAGAAAACTAAAAACTCCTGTTAATGTTCAATGAAATTATAACCGTGGATGAATATTTTGGAACGCATTAACAGTGAATTTAGTCTTTAACTTTAACTTCTTTTTTTTCTTCATACATTTATAAAAATTATTCTTAAGAAAATATTATTTATTACTTACTGATAAACTTCACTTTCTTCGAGAGCCTTGGTTGTTTTGAGCGTATTTTATTCGCTTTTTTAATAGGTGCTTGCCTCCTTGATACTATGCATATAATAAATTTTATATATAATTTACATATAAATAATATGTACAATATTGGAGAGCACACATAAGAAAAAAAACAAAGAGAGAAAGAAGAAGAAGAAGAAGAAAAGATATAGCTAAAAATTCAAATATATTTTTTACAAATAATTTACAATGATTTTCTTTTGTCTTCGAATTTACGAAATGTTAAAGCAAAAACCATTAATTCATAATAGAAATATTTTTAATAAAATACCCGAAAAGTAGATAAGTAATTACAAAATTTTGTATCGCCTAAAGGTATTCTCCAAAATTATTTTGTTGCGAAGAAACAAAGCCAATCAAAAAAATTTTGCGAATATTCTTTGTGAAAATAACAGCTGTTGCCACGGAAATTCAATTATACTAACCCTTTGTTATATCTAAGTATAAATTTATGCGAATTTATATATTCATATGTACAAGTAAGTGTACAAAGTTTAGTAGAAAACCTCGTAGGAAAAAATGTGATGGCATTACGTAAAAAAATTTTTTTACAGAAAGAAACTTGAACAGTTCTAGTTTTGCAATTTCTTAGTGTCATTAATTGTTCTTAATGATAGTTAAAAGTTTGCTTTATTTTATTGTTGCTGTCGAAACAATCTACATTTTAGTTTGTCGTTAAGTTTTTAACGCGTTTAAATTACTTTGGGATCCGTCCTTAATGATGTTTAAGAACACTAAACTATGATAAGTAAAACACTTACATCTTTCTGTCTTGTCAGTCGCGCGGGTAGGGTGTTTTGCTGTCTCAAATTTTTATCATAAGTTATACATAAATTAAAATGAATTTATTTTAAAAATTTTTGACAAGATGAGATTGTAATCACCTACAAAACTGATCTGCGGCCACAAATAACATAAGAAAAATGTTTGCGACTGTAAGGCATTAAGCAGGAAATGAAAGGTTCGCGCATCATCATATATATCATATCATATATATATATATAAATATATATTTTATATATAGCGTATTATATATATATCTCGATATTATATATATTATATATATATTTCTCGATATTGCAAAGTAAATGTTGATGTTTCCTTTCCCTGTTATTCAAACAAATTTACATTGGAATATATCTGTTTTTCCTAAATATAGGCATTAAAATAATATTTTTAAGATTCCTTAAAGTGTACTTCATTTCGTTGTAAAGTTCTATTGTTTTGATAATTATTCATTATTTATACCATGAAAAAAATCAATAAATATTTTATTTAAATTCCCTGTAAGCCATATGCAAGCATTTAACAAGTTTTAATAAAATCCAGTTAAATGTCAGTTGAAAAGGTTGCTGTACGACGGTCACACCCAAACGTATGCTATCATCAAAACGCATGCATGCATGCAAGCGTGCAAACAATGTAAATGTTAAGACTACATATAATAACGTACATAGAAATATCTGTGTTCGTACATGTACTTGTCACTCACTTAACAATGGATTTAGTGGGTGCATAAAACATTTACATACATACATAAATATGTGTGTGATAGTTTTCTACTTATTTTTCTTTTATTGGGTATATAAATAAGTTTTAGCATTTTTTTTTGCCTATCGCTAGCCAATGATTCGCCTTTCTTTTTGGCGGAATATGAATTCCGTATCAAAAAGGCTAAGAATCTTCTGAGACTATCCATGAGAGGATATTTTTTTTTTGGGGAATTATCATAAAAATTTAAGCGGGAAATAAATCATTGATTGAATTAATTGCCTGGAGAATAAAGCGAAATTGGGGGCAGGGTTAGGGCTGCTAACCTATTTTACAATTTAGAGTCGATCGTCGTTATGTTAAAAAAACGATGATATTACGCTTTTTGGCAATTTTCCACATATCAAACAAAAAAATTACGCCTCCTACAAATGGTGTTCTTTGGCACATAATTCGACAAATTCATAACATAGAAGAAAAAAAAAATTTAATGTTTATTCTTCAGCCAGATAGATAACTTATGCCACAATGTAAAGCCTATCGAAATATTTTCTTATAAGGAACTCACAATGCTAGCCATTTCAATGTAGTACCCGTCACATGTCTTGCCTTGGAATTCGGCAAAAATGTATTTGTGCACCCAATGATATCGATAAAACAATGTGTATATATATCGTTGAGTCGGAGAATTAAAGTAATAAGTGCAAAAATAATAGCATAGATAATAATAAAATATAAATTGTTTATGCAATTTATCCATTTGATAAAAAAAAAAAATTTTAAAAAAAATAGAGTATAAAAGATTGCCAACAATTTTTTTTTTTATTCACAAACATAACTCAGTTCATGTATTTATTTAATACGAACTTTCCAAATAATTGCTCTGCCATAACTTACAACATTTACAGATCCAGCTTCTTTTTTCAGTTGTGAAAATATCTTGGAAACGTTGTAATAAACTTTTGCATAGTCTTTGTGTTACATAAGGAATGTGTGTTTATCTTTGGACTTTCTAAGGCACATTTGCCATAAGTCTTATGTGAGAAGTAATTCTACAAAATATTTATGTTAAATCATCTTCTTTTTTTTTAGGACTTTTGAAATGTGATCTGCGCTTTTATTACATTTATTGCATCAACAAGCCACCAACTGTCAGCTTCGATTCGCTTATATGCTCCGATTTATTGAAAAAAAAAAAAAAAAAAATTGTACATAAGTCGGACGGATTAGCAAAATTCTAGATGCTCCGATTTATTGAAAAAAAAAAAAAAAAAAAAGTACATAAGTCGGACGGATTGGCAAAATTCTAGTAAGTCATTTTGAGAATGACAGTCAGTTACGAAGAGCAAAATATTAAATCTGCTACTGCTGTAGCAATAAGAGCAATAAGTTCGATATGAAACTAATGGTTTTGGTTATGAAGTTTTAAGTAAATCAGTTTACACGCACACGCGCAAACACACACACACACACACACACACACACACACACACAAGAGGATCGTATAAGTATAACACAATACTTTAATCGGTGATTCCATTACTCTTCCTTCCTGCACTATGTCTCGTTTGACAAATTCATTCTATAAATTACAAGAAATTAAGTTCCTTGAAATGATATTAAGAAACCATTCATAATTCCTTCTGTCAGGAAAATTTACAATCAAATTCTAAATATTCGAGAATACGGTTGCTAGTCTCCCTTCTGAAAATTGCATTGTTAAATATGCTCCCCGCTAAGACTGGATATAAAATAAATCGTCATGTCTGCATAGCATGTAAGTGAAAGATAGAATGGACCGAGTTTTCTCTGCGAATCGCTGGTAAAATAACACGAAAACAGGCTATATTTGACGAAATTGGTTGCGAGCGACGAGAAGAGTGTTAAATATGGCAATAATGGGCGCACAAATTTATGTTTGATCGGATTTTCAAGAACTCGACGAAGACTGGAAGGGTCCGATAGAGAAGTTTTTGTGCATGCATCAACGCATAGTGGGGCATTGCTCTACCCCACTGTTATTTATTTCTTTGTCGGAAGTAGTCTCTGAAGACACATATAAAGCTTAATAAAGTTCATTCGAAATATAGGGAAAATGTGTTTGAATTTTAGTGAAGAAGCTCGACAAACTTCTTTTGTTATTCGTGTTAATGTGTTATGTTTCTGGCCAATATTTGAGAGCAACATTTCAAGTGACGGATTTCTTACTCGCACATCAATTGATTATAAATAGTAAAGTGTTCACTCGCTTTTCGTAAAATATTTTCGCTGGAAACATCGCACAAGTCTTTCACAAGTCTTCGAAACATTACTACCTCAGATGAAATAATATTTCAAAAAATTTTTCAGGGCATGGCTTAATTTTCCAATTACAATTATGTTTAACTGAATTAACCAATTTCTAATTATCCATGAGCTTTCAGTTTTCAAATACGCCCTAGTTTGGCTTGATAGCGTTAGTACTACCAAATTTACGCGGCTTTCTATTGGGAACAACGCCACGCAATTCTTTTCCCATCTAATGAAGGTAGTGAGGAGATGATAAATATAAGAAAAAAAAAAATATAAGAAAAAAAAAGTCCGGAAATAATTTTCTTTAAGGTGAATAATACACGTTTGTATTTACGATTACCAGGCTTTTATTTAAAACAATTCGTTGTTAAGTTTAAAAAATTTTAATGATTTTTTTTCAATTTTATTTTTTAGTTAGCTCTTTAAAGTATGCTTTACCTTTCATTTAAATTGAAAGCCTCACGGGTATGCTATGCTTTTTTTTTTAAAAATAATTTTACATAACTTTACAATTTTGCATTTGATATCTTCATTTCAATTTCCCCTGAAGGTGCTTGTAAAAGTTAATAACCAAATAATAGTTGCTCAACACTAGATAAGGAGAAGCGGAAAGAACACTTCGCGCTTCAATTCCGCTTTACTGTCACTTTGATCAACTTGCATCAAATAACTTTTCTCTTTGTTGTACGAGACATTATTTCGTGATTTCTTTGCTAGAGCGAAATAAATGTCGCTTAATATTGAGATGGAATACCAAGTAACGGATAAACATTTCATTTATTTACCAAAATAAGTCGCAAAAATTTATTACTCTAGTTGTTTCCAACCGTGTTCCTCATCATTCACTTTTGTTTGATTGTTAACGAATTTTCTATTTTCTGCCCAAAACTTTACAGTACAAGGTATTTCCGAAAAGGATGTATGCTGTTGTACGAGACAATGGGCAAATTGACCAAAGTTTCGATGCATCGGAGGTTGTAAGATTGTACTCTACAATATGCAACGACCACAAATTTAACGATCAATAATCGATTTCAATAAAGTAAACACATGGCAAGTTAGTCTAGAACACCCAACACTACTACATCGAAATGTAAATGTTTTTTTTGGTCAATTATTTCTCTACAGCAAAAACACCTAACTCGAGGTAGCAAGTAGGCTGGCATGCCATGAAAATTAGAGAGAAACTCATGGAAGCGCTTTTAATAAAGTTTAGATAGGAAAAAATATATTTGAGTTAACAACGCAAGCCCGAGTAGTGTTTCAGAAAATTAAATCAATTCAAAATCTCAACTGAGTGAATAGGCAAACAACTACATGCTTTGGCTGGCTTTTTCAATATCTTACGATTGGATGCAGCGACAAATTGCTATTGCAATTTTAACCATTTAAAAAAAAAAAAAATATTTTTGAACGCTTTTTTTAGAAAATCGAATAGTGGAAAGGTCGAAGTACAGAATCCTAGAGATCTCAAAGCAAATGTCCGTCAATTGTTTTATTCTTTTGTGAGCTCAAATTGAATTTGGCCCTTTCATTGTGTGCAATATTCTGTTGTTGGTTGGTTTAATTTATTGTCTCTGCCACACAGTGTGTGAAACCCTAGTTTTTCTTCATTTCTCTTTTCTTTTCTTTTTTTATTTGATTTTTTTTTTTTTTTACAATTTTAAATAAAGCAAAAACAGTGCATTCTGGGTTTTTTTTTTTTTTAATTAGAGGAAAACACTGAGAACAAAACGTAATGGAAAAATAAAACAGAATAAAACTACAACTACAACGTTCGCTACAATTTATCAAACGTCAGTCATGGCAGTCAACGCCAACGTTATTTTCAAGAGTGTGAACAATATAAAAGAAGCAGGAGTGGGTATGCTAGCACTACACTAGTGCCGATACATACATACATACATACATAAACATACATATATATATGTATATGTGTATAATAAATAAAAACTAAATAATTCATAGCATGCATAGACAATTCAAAAGCGTGTTTACTCGTAAGAGCTCTTCGACAGTGATAACATTGCGAATTCAATATGCAAATATATAACATTCCCTACATAGATAGAGCAGTGACACTGACATTAAGCGTGAATGAACTCTATTTATAATGCTGGAAAACATGGCAATAAAAAAAAGAAAAACCAAAAAAAAATTTAAATAAAAAACATTTTATTTGTATTCAATATAAACTTTCCAAAAAAAAAAAAAAAAAAAAATAAGGATCTATTGGATTGCCTGACAGTAGGCACAGAAACTAAAACGCGCAGTCATGCGGAAATGCTCGAATTGAATCAAAAGATGAATTTGAAGAGATTGCTTTAAGTTATTTGGCCAATCGTGGACATCTGCATAAAGAGAGAACTTGGAAGCACATAACTAGCGATGCAGGAACGCAGAAGACATATCTATTCAGCTTGGAAAGATACTGAACATTGCGAGAAAAATGAGGAAAAATTTATGCTCGCTATTGCCAAGTTTCTAATCGAAGTCTCCTATAAGGACTAATCAACTTGGATTGCTTTTTTTTATCTTTTGTGTGAGGTGTGGAGGGGAGGGGGGTGAAGTGGCGTTGACCAGCCTTCTTCTGATCACCAATCAAGAGGATATGTTTCGAATTACATGCTTTCACTTACAATTACAGCTTTCTACAGACATCGATTGACGGATATGACTCATGAAATCCCGGATTCCGCACTGGTTTCATTAATTATGACTTTGAAATGTTATAAGCGAAATTTTCCCGAAGATAAAGCAATTTTTCTTTGAAATGCTCTAAATTCGAAGCAAAATATGTGAAAATTGAAGTTAAAATTTCTTTCTTAAGATCTATCATTTTATTGCAAAGCATCGATCGTAACAGGAGTGATCTACTTTCTATTACTTATGGTATATCTCGTTTTAGTGATTGTCAAAGTCGACTTTTAAATTTTCAATTTTCTTTTTCATTGGCCGCCTTAATTCCAAGGTCTTTATAAGATTAAGTGTTCTTACACCAACTGTCTGTCAGTGAATGGGAAGCTTTGCTAGAATTGCTCAAAATGCCTTCGCGTGAAGCCTTACAATATTGTATTAACAAGAATTAAAAAGCAATGCTTTCTACATTCTGACTATTAACTGCAAAAGTCAAACATTTTTACGACAATGCTTTCTCATTGACTAAGTTTAACTTTTTATCTTCTCGTTTTTAACTTGCTTTTATTGTAAGTTTTAGCTATTTTTCTTTTCTTTTCTTTTTTTTTTTTTTTTTTAAATCGTACTCGGAAAAATATTTCCACTTTTTCACGTAGATTGTTAAGAGCTTTCTTTTTGCAAATGTCTTTACACGCGAAAAGTTAATGTCTTTGACTCACTTGTAATGCAATAAAAAAAAGCTAATAAAACTTCTAATCCCCATTTAATATACTTGCGGTAGATGAAACAAGGTTTTCAACTACACCTTGTTATATATTAAATGCGTTAACTTGAAAAATAGTTAGGAAACGTTGATGAATGATTCTTTTTATACCCTATCACCATATGTCAATCATATTAAATATATTATATTAGATTAATGCGGATGTATGCAACATCCAAGAGAACTTGAGGTAGACGCGATCGGTTAAAAATCATTTTCTGAATTGATTTAGTCTTTCCCCGCCTGTCAGTTTGCATTTCGATTGTCTCTGTCTGCTTATTTATTCGACACATCACCATTTCCGAGATATTTTGTCTACTTTTTATTCTATCAATCGATTCACAATTAAATCGAATCAAGCGCATCTGCCTGCCTGCGGATCAATTTCTTGATCAAATTCAAATTTATTTGATATGTATGTATATATTGTGAGGACCCAAAGTTGTCCCTCGTTTTGGGCTCAAGGGTTCTCCGTCTCTGGAGAGGGGAAATGCTAGGGATTAGATAAGACTAAGATAGAATAGGAATAGATTAAGACTAGGAATAGAATAAGGATAGTTTAAGAATAGATTAAGAATAGAGTAGGGAAAATTAGTTTAGTTAGTCTAGTTTTAGACTTCGAGAGAGTCGAGTCGTGTTGAGCTACCTCAGCCCCCAGGCAAATGGGCTGTAATGGTCCTCACAATATATACCTGTTACAAATCTTAATAATCAAAGTATGCAGCGTTGTTATCTGCAGTTTCTTGTTTTCTATTGGGTACCTTGCAGATGACTTCGCGGTAGAAACTTCATGGTCTCGAAACAAAATCTTTCTGCATCAATCTGAACAGGTGGTAGTCAAAGGGCCAAAGGTCTCGGGAATATATCGTAATGGGAAGGTGTTTCCAAATCAAGTTGAAGGTCGCTTTCTAGATTGTTTGTGTTGGAACGTCTAGGAATTTTCATCGCTTTTAAAGCAAAAATTTTTCGCGCAAAGTCTAACTGCATTTCCAATGCAAGGCAACTTTATTGCTTTTTAGTATATTCTTCAGCTAAATTTTGTAAATAAGAGATGTTGCCTCTCATGGATTCTAAGTAATCCTAAAATATAGTACTAAATAATCTGTGTATTGTGTATTGTGCGGGGAGGAAAAGAAGCGAGTAATTGAAAATGTTTGTATGGAATAAAACGCTGCTTTCGTTTACATTTTTTTTTTTCTTTTTTTTGAAATATCTTCCTTCATATGCTTTTACAGAACCATGAACAACCATTCATGACGCTATGAATGGAGATAGAAAATTATTATTATCACTACTATGATTTTCATTGTTATGAAAACAATGATACACTTCTTTGTAGAATATTTCCAATATTAATAAAAGCACAGAAAGCAAAGGCATGAAAAAAAAAAATATTCTAACTCTCATGTATTACGAATTAAAAACTTAATTCTGATCTGAATTTCATAAATTTAACTTAATTAGCTTTCTTTGCTGTTCGTCACTAACTTAAGCCAATTGAAGCGAAGAGAGAGAAAAAGTCGATAAGAAGTGAACTTATAACGCACTTAATGAATTATTATTTATTTTCTTCGTATAATCTCCAAATTCCTTGTAATTATTACACACACCATAGGGTAAACCTTAGCAAAACTTAGTTTGAAAACTAAACCATGTAAAATTATTTACTGATATTAATCAGCTATTGCTTTTTATCGTAGTAAACCAAGAATAAAAAATAATAAAAATTGTAAAAGCAATAATCGTTATCATAAGCAACACTCTTCTATATTGATTTGTCAGTAGATGCATGCATGAATACATTCATATTCATTTTGCCCTGGAAAGCAGTCAAGTGTAAATGTATACTAAGCATTCCTTTAAGTATTCTATGTTTCATAACTAAGCTCATCTCACTTGTTTCTCTTTTTTCTCTCGTTTGCTCTCCCCCTTTTTGACTAAATAATCGCGTAGTACGTCGTTGAAAAATCCTTTTTTTTTTTCTTATAACCAAAAAATATGAGAAGGGTAGCAATGTTGCGTTTCTTCATTAAAATTGTAAAATCCAAAAGTAACCATTGCATATGCTATATGCAATCGACCTTCTGTCTGCTTGAAGATGAAATTCTTATACAGCCAGAAAATTGTTTATGTCACAAGTTACATAGACGGACAGACGGACATACTTAAATCGATTGAGAATTTGATGCTGCTTTTCAACATAAATTGCAGACATGTGTGTCAAAGTAACAAAAAAAAAAAAATAAATAATCGAAAATCACGCATGTCCTATACTTTACTTTGTGGGATCTCTAAAGGTTTCTTCTGAGTATTGCAAACGTTTTGAAAACATGCTTATACCTCCCAAACCTTGGGTGATGGGTACAAAACGCTATTCCAATCTATTTATTTTTATGATATATAAACTATAGATAATGTCTTCTTTGAAACCATTATCTTCCTTGTCCGTATACGTATATATATACATATATATATATATATATATATATATATAAATGTGTAATTAGTTTACTCAGATAATTAGTAGATTAATTTCATATTTCGTGAATTAGGAAAATTTTGCCAAAAATGTGAGCGAAGATAGTTAGAGCTTCGTCTATACCGGGATATGGTTTTTATGTAACCCTTTTTTTTATGAAGTATCAAATGTGTTTTGTGTGTGGAAACATGCGCCGAAAGCTAATGCTATGAAATATGTATATTCTTGATGACTGTGAATGACGGAGTCGATTCAATTACGTCTATGTGTTAGCTGCTGCATTCGCTATTACAAGGCTCGAAACATTGTACAGAAGTTCATATCTGAGGTAAATCTCTTTTTAAGCACTTGTATAATGAAAGAAACCGATTTATTCGCCTAAATTTTTGTCTTGCCTGATAGCTTCCAGTTTAATTTTCTCTTAATAAAAATCAACAATCAATCAACCATTTTGCTAATTACGCGATTATATAAGTAAAGCGGGGCGTTTGAATATAGTTTTTTAGTTTATGCAAAATTCCGTCAAACAGTAAGAAGCTATTAATGCGAGCAGAAGGTACTATTAAGTTGAGGATGAGGTGTCTCGAGAAATACGAGTCCATACAACTCCTTTCTATTTTGCAGTAAGTGTTATGATTCTGTTCGTAATCCTAGAAATACTAGTTAGAGGAACAATACACTTTACGTGCATAATATATGTATGTACGTACATATATATATATGCATGTATCTATATAGTTGCTAAACATAAGATTGTGAGTCCATTTTGAAGTGCTCCTTTTACCTTATCGAAAGATAGAAATGTGTAGCTTAGCCTATTGCAGTTTTTCATATTTTAACCCGTCCGTCAAGTCCGAAAGATATATTTATCTGACTACAAGTAAGTTCATAATTGTTAAAAAGGTGGAATGTCAAAATACTTTCGTTATCATTTATAAAAATTTTTCAAATTTTGCGTAAAAACCCCTCAAAAAATCAACACAGATATAGATCCGCTCAATCGACTGGAACGTATATACTTAATAATAGTAATAGTAATGCATAATATATAAGTTACGTGGAAGAATTTTCAGATTTCTTCTCATAAGGTGGTGTACGTTATCGTATATCCGGCAACCGTAATTATTAAGGCGTAGTGTGGCGAATTCGGTTTATCGGTTTATTCGGTTTATTCGGTTTATTTCACGCAATCAACAAATCGTGTATTAACCAACAACCCAACCTAATCGCTGGCTTTATTAAGGCTCAGAGCAAGTACTTGTTGTATGCTCGTTGACTATTTAAAAAGAAGAAGAATTTTGGTGCGAAGTAAAACGCTGCTCATATTTAGGAAAAAATTTTTACTGTTTCCGGTCAAGAGGTTCTATCAAATATAACATCATGTAGATGAGTTGCTTGCTTCTGCTCTGCAAATTTGGATATCGAAAATGCACTTCGCTATAGTCGATCAACCACAGGGAAAATCGACATCTTATAAATGATCGCAGAAGACAAAAGAATTTTAGAAAAACGTGTATAATCAGTCATGCCTCACAAAATAACTATCGAACGCAATATAATTTTATATCATTTGAATAAAGTTGTATACAAAGCCAAAGAATGTCAATGAAAAATTTCATATGTCAAATTATTATGAAGGAGTCTCTAATGGATTATTTTTCCTTTGTACTGATCTCTCTTATTAGCATAAATTTGATTTGAAGAAAAGTTTGTACAATTCCCTTAGCTTAATGATGTGACATTGATTTGACCACAAAAACGGTGAAAGGTTATAAGTTAGATAACATGGCCATAATGTATTTCACAAAAATTTAATTTCGAAGAAAAGAAAAACCCAGTAAAATATTACGAAGAAAAAACTTCCAATATATTTCGGCTGAACTATCATTCACTTCAAGTTAATCAACAGTCGCTCTGGAGTAAATGTAAATTCTTTTATAAATTATTTCTTTTTTTAAAAATATTCTAAGAAACTATAGTCCAAGTCAAATGATTATATTGAAATTACTATGACTTCTATTGATAACAGAAATGTCATCAACTTTATGGTGTTATTCCGTACTGTCTTGCATGCCTTTCGCATAAATGGCCTGAATTTTTTCTCATAATAAATTCTAATCTAATATTATATATCCGCCTGAGTGTTCGAATAGGCAAAGAAACTCGACTAACAGTTCAATGGTCATGGGTGCAAGTCTTAAGTGCAGTAGAGTTTTCAATAAAGGCGTTGGCCTTAGATGCTAAGACTTTAGTTTGCGATTTTTTCCTCTGGCTAAATTAGTATAACAATAATGATAATAATAATAATAGTGTAATAATAATGATAATAATACCATATTATAGTAATATATATAACAATGTATATATCGATGTTTTATAATCATTAATCTTAAGATAAATCTAACTGTAAGAGAGAGTTTAAAGCTTAATTACGAATCCAACAACCTTCTCTTCGGTATTTTGCACATTGAAATCTCATGATTGTAAAGAAAACATACGAAACCGATTTTCTTTACTGTTTCTAAATTTAAATTTAATTAAAGAAGATTCGCACATGCAAGTATTCGTTTACGCTATTTTCCATCTCTATACTACGTATCCTCAAGGTTAAAATAATATTCAACATTTGTTATACATATATGTATACATGCATGCAATATCCATTTCATACATATTTCCCAAGTCGCTCAAGAACAAAGCGAAAAAAGAAACCAACTGATATATCCACCTTGGACCGAATCTTGTGTACTCATCAGATGGTATACGAGGTGCGTCCAAAAGAAGAAACGTGACTTTTGTATTTTTTTCTAAAAACATTTTTTTATTCATTAATATTTATTTTCTTTATTGGTTCGACGTTTTCATCGAACGCCGTCCTGGGGCGTCCAGGACGGGCATCGGCATTAACATCTTCTCAGCCTTCTGTGAAGAGCTTGTAGCACTTGTAAACATTTTTTTTGTTTTTTTTTTGCTCAAAGCAGACTCTCCAAATGCCACGGTCGAGTTGGAGCACATAATTTTTTATTTTCCACACAAAATTTAATACCAATTCTTTGCTCCATTCCAGTCATCTTTATATCTGTCCAAACGGCTGATAATGTCAATATACGTTGGAGACATGTGTGCCGACGTAATAAAAAAAGAATTCGAAAATCGAATGTACGTAGTCCATGAACTTTCAAAAGTCATCTTTTTATTTTGAACGTAAGCAGAGACAACAGCCAATTTTAGACCGATACCTGCTTAGGATTGCTGGAGAACAACTTCTGAGTTTTCTTCTTTAATTCTTTTTGTGAGAATGTCTTCTTCATATGCAATTTATGGTAATTGAATTCTAGTCTTTCTATGTTACTCTTTGGGGTCGGTTGGTTGATCCAAAAAAATAAATAAATAAATAAATAAATAAATAAAGATTTGTACTTATTGGTGTTACGTATAAAATGATGAATTATTAGATTTTCATTTTCGGTAGTGGGAATTATAAAAATAAATAAATAAAATGGAAGCAAACAAGAGTAAATAAAAATGAAATATATATATATATATATATATATATATATATATATATGTATATAAATCTCATATGGTTTAAGGGTTTGAAAATACAGTCACATGAAAAACTTCATATCTTGACGAGAATATGTATGTTGTGCGTGCGTGCATTTTCAGCAAATTTTAATTTATAAATCAAAAAGTTTCTATACGTATTTACGTTCGTTTACTCTAAAGACTCTTTCGAAATGGTTGTTGAATACAAAATGTACATAAATACAAAAGCAAAGAAAGCAAACGAGCCGCGAAAAGCGGTGTATATTTCACATTCGAATGAAACTATACAGCTATGTGCGTTTGTTTCTTCTTTTTTTTTTATTTTTAAATTAGAATTTAAATCCCAGAGCAGCAAGAAAAAAAATCAAACGAATATACCAAGTTTTCCCTTTTAATTACAAATTTTTAAAAGTTGGAAGAGTTCTCTTTAAAATAGTTAAAAATTAAAAGAAATTTGCAAAAAAAACTGCAAATAATTCTTGTATTAATGCTTGTTAGCTTAATTCGATGGAAGAGAAAAAAAAAAAACTTTTTTAATTGTTCATATAAAATTATTCATTCTGCAACTGCTCAGATCGAGAATTGAATGGTTTTCATAATTGTTGCTTACCAATATTCAAGTCTCCCTCTCTCAACTGTTTCACCTTGCGGACAGAGAAAAATTAAATTCCGTCAATATTCGCTGATTCACACACCAGCGCCATAAATACGTGAGAAAACGGATTAAGTGGAAAAGGAAGTCAGCCTCCAGGCATATCCCCGTTTAGCTACATATGTTCCTCTCTCTTTTCATAGATTGACTGAAATTAACACGTCCTGAAAAAATATTCAGTTCAGTCCAAAAAAAGTCCTGTATTTCCCGTTTGGAAATATCGGAAATATATAGCTCAGCTAAGATTGATATAAAAAGCATCAAAATGTTTAACGGGCTATACATATTACTACGTCCAACAAATAGGACCAATTTAATTTTTTCTTTTTCTTCTTGAATCTAATATTCCAAATCTATTTCATCGCCTTCAAAGTAAACCTACAACTCAAGTAATATTCCTTGTTAATATTTTGGCCCAGCGGAACGAATTCATAGCGCACAGCACCGCGGTAATCAAAGAACGCTATGAACAACATCTTGATTTTTTAGCGATTGACGCAATTTTTAAGGTCTTGGCAAACCTTTTGCACGATACTGGTTGGATTAATCGATTCCTTCCAGGTCCGAGTTTCATCTCCCGTAATAATGTGTTCCATGAGAAATTGATAGTTTGGTCTGTCACAATGCTACCAATGTACTCGCGCTATTCAACTTGCATATTGGCCTTACGTTTTGGTCAAAGTGGAGATGATTTTCTTACAATCAATCCCTAAAAGTTGAAATAATCCCGAAAAGTTGTGACACAACTGCAAATTATGGCAAAAATTTATCGAGCAAAATACATTATATTCTCAAAAAGAAAACAAAATTCAATAGACGAATGCCGCACAAGCTGAATCAAAATACATTGCTGGTCCAGATATTGTTTGCTTAATCGTTCCTTAAGGCTTATTTGCACGCAAACACCAACCCTTTATATTGGTTTGGAAAAATTCTTCTACAAATTGCTGTCATTCAGTACATTGCTAATCGATTAAAAATGGAAAATCGATTGAAAATTGCTGCCATTGGCAACAAAAATAAACTTATGTTGTTTCCACAATCCTTCAGTTATCCGTGTTACAAACTATGTAAACTAAAAATACTAGGACAGCAAATCATTGAATTGCCAACAAAATATTTAGTTAAGTGAATTTAATTTTTTGCTAAAATGCATCTTTTGAAAGCAATATTTTCCTTTTGTTCTATTCTTCTTCTTCTTCTTTTTCTTTTATTTGTATAGCCAATCACTTACGGGATGTCCCCTATTCGTGTACTACGGCGACCGAGGGTCGGAATGAAGAGAAAGAGATTATCGAAGCGACCCCATCCTAGTAGTTATGTGCATGATCATTAAGTGTTATGCCTTTACACTACAACTACTACTAAGGGAAACGCTATCACATTCAGATTTGAAATCGTGAACACAGACCTTTTTATCAAATGCTGGAGTTTTTGTGAGTGGAGTGAGTGGTACCTCAAATCCATTATCAAATTTAAGCTTCAATACGGTAGAAAAAGTAAATTTTATCGATAAGTTTTCAGATTTTCATTTCTAATTAATAATTTTTAATTAAATAGGGGAAATTCTTGTTCTTCAATAAATACGCACCTAACAAAAAATCGTTTCCACTTTTTAGTACCGAGCAAAAAACCAGTAAATATATTAAAAAAAAGAAAGCATTTCGCTGTCTTAAGAGGGTTTGGCCATCTCCACATAAATCTTACAGCGGCTGGAATAAATACGAAGACCATACTAAGGCTTAAAGCAAAAATGAGTCGTTATGGGCAATTATCAAAAGCATTCTTCTTGCGAACGTGCTTTATTAGCAAAATCGATCAAACAAATAGTTCAACATAGTCAGCACAAATAAAAAGGAGACGTATTTTAATTGCATTAAATACGAGTAAAATTTAAAAAATCGTGCAATGATTGTAAAGAAGAAAATTTCTGATTCAGATCTGAATGCGATAAAATTCTTTCTCCTATGTTGTTGTGAAACAACAAGTCATTCAAAAAATGAAAATGAAAAGAAATTATTTTGAAGAGGGCTTTAAGTTTCTTCATATCACTAAACAAATAAAGGGAAAGTACTACTGAAATATTTTGAATTAAAAAATTCTTGAGGAAAGACACACTTTCAATCCATCTAATTGTGTTACGGATTCACTATTCCCTTCTGTAGGTTAAGAACTTGCTGTTTTCCTTAATATAATGCCGAGAGGTTATAAATTCATCATTTGAAATATTGTTACTCGCTGGTCGCAAATTTTATTTCACTTTCGTCTTTGATGTTTCATTATCGTCATATCATTAGGCAATCCATATAAAATCGATTAAAAAAAACGGTTAATTTAGTTGGATTGAACCAATGTCTGCGGAATAGAGCAACTACAGCGTATATCGTTTCAAAACTGTGAACATTTCTTGAGCTAGTTTCTCTACAAGCGCCCTATATAGTTGTCACGTTGAAAAATTGCTTTATTGCCTAAACAACGTGATTTTTCTCTCATGTTCTGCTTAACTGCGATATTTGGTGTCGATAGTGGTTCACTGTGATGGTTTAGTTGCAGTTGAGACCATGATAATATTGTACGTCCTTCTAATTCTTTCACATACAGAGTATGAATTTGGAGTAGTAGATGTTTTCCACTTCGCTATGAATATTGAGGTATCGTTCATG
>CCAG010000370.1:0-11810 GCA_001077435.1 Glossina morsitans morsitans | reverse complement strand
CGTCAACGACGGCAATCAATGTTTTTCAGCAGCACTTTTCGAAATAAACAGAGAAATTAACGCTTCCCACAAATGACATTTTCGTACCGCACAATACGGCAAATTCGAAACTTAAAATCAAACGCAAATTGTGTTATATACAAGTACGTATTGCCGTGTAGTATTTAAAATACAATATATTTTCCACAATATGGCAGTGTACGAACTCTAAAAATTCCTTCAAATTGAATCACAGTTAGAATGTGTGGTAAACGGATTCTTTTATCAAATGGAAAAGTCCTACAATAGGGAGCGAGAGAGAGAGAGAGAGAGAGAAAGAGAAAGAAAGAAAGAGATAGGTAGATAGATAGAGAGAGAGAGAGAGAGAGCGAGAGAGAGATAGAGAAGGAGAGAGAGAGAGAGAGAGAGAGATGAGATAATCATTCCGGAGATGTGGAGACAAAATTTAAAAAGTTTGGAAAACGAAGATATTTTGACTTAATGATTGATGTTGTGCTTCGTTGTTATGCTATGGAACTATCGGATCATATATGGATAAGAGCGAAATATAAAGTCCTTACTTTTCCCCGTGCAAGTAGCATTTTATTTGCTTTTTGTTAAGAGTATGCACTGTTTCAGTTCTATAGGCTAGTTTTTATGGCCCACGAGGATGGGCCAATGGATGATTTTCCAGCTTATGATTAATGCATTGTATAATGTTACAAAGTTTTTATATCCTTAACCAATTGATTATGAATGAAATAAATGCGATTACGATTGTTTTCAAACTTGAGAAGAAAATTTTTATTAAGAATTGTTTTGTATAACACAAGTGAACGAATATTAAGAAATGCAAAAGAAATGATCTTTTTTAATATATATAATGAATAAAAAATAATTATTTTATTTAAATGAAAAAGGGGAAAATAGCAATTAATTAGAAATAAATCAAGGCCATTAAGTTTGCCTGCAAGCGTACTTTGAATTGTCGTTTCATTATAATTTCAAAGGAAACGCAATAAGATAACAATCAAGATTCAATCGATTTGCTGTCATTTTTTCTTTCTTTTTTTTCTTTTTTTTTTTGCATTAGGCTTTATATTCAATTGTGTATATAAAAATTAAGGGAAAACTTAGACAACTAATCAAAGAAAGAAAGCATACAATTCAAATAATTTAATAGAGAAAACTATTAGTTTTTACGATTGCATGCCATTGACGATACTATTATTTACATTATCCAAATTTACGTTGTAACTTATGAGTCATTTTCTTGGCGCCTGATGTCTGCCATGTGAGCTATAAAATATTCATGAAGCATGCTTTTGTATACTATTTCCTTTCTTTTGTTTTATTTTTCGCAGGCAGGAGTTTAAGCGATTTTGATATAAACGAGAGAAAAACAAGCAAAATTCTCATATTTGCCTTGGGTTAGATTTTCATATGAAAACTGTAAAATATATTGTGAATTGCAAATGTCCCCAATTGGTGTCAGAACGCTGCTACACTCGATTTTTAAATAGCTTTGGGATATATTTGTTTTAATTTTTACATCATATTAAGGATATATGATCGACGTTGTAACGCTTTGTACGTAATCGTCAATGCAAAAGATTAAAAAGTATATTTTTGAAAACCGGATATGAATTAAAGCTTTTTACGTTTAATTTGTGCAAACGGACGGATGGACAGGAATATGAGCATTGTTAAAACGATTTAAAAAAACGTACTTTCATCAGGCGCATGAAGCGTATTTCCAAATGAAAGAAAAACTCGCTATACTTGAATGGTCGGCTATGACAATAAGCCTAACGAGAGAATAATGTAAAGACGTAATGTGCAGACGCATTTCGAATTCTAACATAGTTTTAGGCACATTGTTTAAAAATTTGAAAAAGCTTTTCTAATATTTAATAATTTCTGCTAAAAGTTTCTTTCCTTCTAGACATTTCACCAAAGAACTCATTTTTTTAAGACTATTTATCCTAATTGGATCAAAGAGTCCATAACACAGATTCTAGATCCAATAATCATGTCCGTCACAAAAGTTGGTGTAATAAATAATATATAGTATAGATTATTTCATTACTTAACGGAAAAAAACTAAGCCCTAGTCAATCAAAATTGACATAATCCGCCCAAAAATGTCTAAAAAATTATAACTTGAAAGTTTAGCAAATCACACACTTTATATTTATTAAAAATGTTCGCCGGATCTATGTGACACACTTTAAATTTATTAAAAATGTTCGCCGGATCTATCTTGAAAGTCGAAACAAAATTGATCTCAGACTTCAGTTTGACTGAATCACCCTTAGCTGACAACATATTTTACATTCTACATTTTAAGTCGATAGAGCGCATGTGAAGTCATAGCAAAAATCGAGTAAATTTCATATGCAATTTAATGTCAGCATTGAGCCCGATTTGTATAGTGACGAAATTTTGACCGGAATTAACTAAATCTTTATTTTGATCGGCTTGAATAACAATAACTACCAACTGCAGACAAGAGCGGGAACTGAAATATGATATGTCATAACTTATGTTGCTTTATTTGATGCAAATGCTCGGCATGCAAAGCGAATAGGCCTTTACGCATATGAATAAAAAAAAAAAAAATGATTTATCCTTTCGTACTCAAAATTCGATTATAATTAAATGAGTAAAATTAACAAAATGATACTAATTTTAGCTTTCATTTAATGCGCGTTAATCCATACGTTTCACACATGACCACAAAATGATCACTAACAACATGAGATGGAAGTTCCCTAAGGATTTATGCCTCGCAAATTTCTTATTTAGTTTCTAGATTCTATGCTTAGTAAACTTAGCAAAGCATTATTATTATTATTAATTTGTTCAGAGAAATATATTCTAAGAGTGAAGTGCTAAAGCTCTAGCATCTAAGCTATCGGCTTTATTAAAAACTCTACCGCACTTGAGGTTTGAACTCACAGCTATTGAGTTGTCAGTCGAGATCCTTTGCCTAGTCGGTCGCTCACCAAAGTAAAACTTCTATCAACAAAAATTCTCAAATAAAAAAAGGCTTATGTTCAAAATTAAGTCTATTATGTGTCTTCACGAGAAGAAACTAAAACCCATGACGACTTTTTTTATTTATTTTGGGAAACAGCGATAATTTCCTTCTTTCAAGCCAATTTGTATCAATAAAACCTAAGCGCTTAGATGAACTATAAGCTTATAAATCCCGAAAAACTACCGAATGGCGACAATCGAATCGTCGTACAATTCTCACTGCAGTAGATTACACTCTGGTTATGATTGGCGTATGACTGATACTATAGTGAATGCCCGCTCGTCGCACCCGAGTGCAATTCTTACTGCAGTAGATTATACTCTGGCTATGATTGGCGTATGGCTGCTACTATAGTGAATGCTCGATCGATGCAGTCATAATACCTAACGATCAGCACATAGATATTCCAGGCTGCGGCTCTTATTTCTTTTTGTGCACTTTTTCCTCCCACATTATCATCGTGTTTATGCACGTGCAGCGAAAATCTCTTGACTAATTCGTAATAAAAAAAGCAAGCAGCAAACATTAGCGACATCACGGACAAGCAGAGGAATTCCCTTCGGTATGATAAAATTTAATTCGTTTACTTAGACCCCATTGTCATTAGTTTAAATGGAGATGTAGATCGAAGTTTTTCATTTAATTAAGATGACAATTAAGCTAAGCAATCGATCGGCTTAAACGACTCAGCTATTTGCTCTCGAATATGTAAAAACTAGAATAAGGGTGTTGCCATTTTTGTTTAAGGAATTTTTGTCTTGTAACATTGCAATTGCAGTTCAACTATTTTTTGGTCATTTCGCTTCAAAGAAGCCTAACAAAGAATCCAAAAGGTTTCGAAGACGTTAAACGAAACAAGAAACAATTATGGAGCAGGCTTTGCTTTGATTTTTTGATATTTCTTTTTTGATTATTAAATGGTTTTAAAATATTTTTTCAAATAATTAATGGTTTTTGCTTTAATTAATTTAATTTAATATTTAAAATTATACATGAAATCTTTACAAGAGGCAATATCTTACCAGCTGGCAAAATTGGTGCCCTACAGGTATGGCAGAAGCACTGCATAACAGAGTCGCGTACTAATCCAATCAGCATTTTGTTAAATAATTTATCGATTTTACTCGAATACTTATTTATAAATTTAATACAAAAAAAGAGTCGATTAATTAACAACTAACGGCGCGACGGGTTTCAACTTAGGCGGTTGACTGCTTTGCCTGTTTAGCTTACACAAAATGTTATCGTTTGAATATCTTTCAATTTGCAAAAAAAGTTAAGTATTTTTTGTTTTTTTTTTTTTTTATAAAAGAAAATATCTTTTCTATGAAGATATGTTTAATATTTTTAAAGATACTTTGTTTACTTTTTTTACTGCACACTGGACACAAAGAGGGCGGTGTCTAACAGATGTTTTAAAGTGAGAATTAAAAATAATTTTTCAATTTGTTTTTTGTTTTTGTTTTCGTTTTTAATTTTTTTTTTTTAATTCTTTGTTTAAAAAGAATGAACTTTTCTTATACTCCAGTCTTTAAAATTTTTTTTGATTTTGTCTTTTAGCTTTTTATAGAAAAGTTAACGTAAAACGGTCGGTCTCCTTTCTTCCTGATTATTCGCGAGAAATTTTTGCTAATACGGCGACGATGAGGGCAACGATAACAGTCTTTATGGGTCTTTAAGTTGACAGTTCCAAGTTGTATATAGATCTGAAGTTGGCTGCAGTTTTTTTCTATCAGTTAACTCGGCATTAATGCTAGTTATGATAAATCAAATCAACTCAGAGCGAATCAATGTGAGAGAGAAAATATAAGAGTAGCGCAGTCGTTTTAAAGAGTAAAATGGGTTTTTTTTTGTTTTCTTGTTTTGCCTAAGACCTTTTTGGGTGGTTTGCTTAAAAATTATAACGGTATAAACGCCACGAACGACAAATGCGTACTAAAGTTAAGTGTTGGAGAATTTTTAACAACAGCTTATAACCTTTTAACATGAAGGATTTGCAAGAAAGGCAACAAAAAAATTTGAAATATCTTTAGAAAGGGATGTTTCGTACATTTTAAAAACAGAAGCATGACGGCAAATAGGAGTAAGAGATTTTAAAAACGTTATAACAATTACAAAAAAATGGGGAAAAAAAAGAATGTCAAATATTTATTTGCTTCAAAACTTTAAAATCAATATCAAAATTATTTAAAAACTCTTGGATGTTCAAAGGAACGTCCTTAATTAATGTTTCAATTAAGTTCGATTTATGTTTATGGTACACTCTCCTATTTCTCTTCATATCCTCATGTTTCTCTCAAGTTAGCTCATGTTTAAAATGTCATGCGTCTAAATGTTTATTTAACTAAATTTATTAAGTAGGAGTAAAACGGAGACGTGATGACTAAAAACGGTTAGAGAGATGAAAGAAAAGAAAAAAAAAAAACCAATTCTGCCTACCTATGCTTCTTTATGCTGACATTTTCCGATTTTCCGTTCTCTTTGATAAAAAAATGCCGGTTATCTCATAACATATTTCAAGGAAAATATTTAAATATGCACTACACTAACCTCTAAGCCGACACGTGATTTTCTATTCAAACAACTGATGAGGTGAATGCGGCTTTGATTTACGTTAATACTGATTTTTTTTTTTCTTTTCATATAGAGTTTCCGTTGCTTACAAATTTTTGAAAGCGACTTAAGCTTCAAATAATACGAATAAAGATAAGTTTTCAATAAAGTCATCAATGTAACCGAATCCAGATACAGAGAAAATACAATCCATTGAAGTTATTGAAGTTCGCTGTGAGATGCACGAGTTCGAAAGAATCTCCCTGGTTTAGTGAAAAGGAAATTCTTTGTTTTTAAAGCAAGACCCCGGCTGGCAAATACGTTTTTGCAATGCCCACATGGAAAGCTCCCATTTGCAATGTCCATATGAGCGCTTGGAGCGTCGAACATTTTCACAACCTAAGATCCACTTTGTCTACCTACATTTTAAACATTTGATATCAAAATGGTAAGGTTCCAGCAGCCTTAGTCGAGTGCTTGAGATGCTCGTAAAAAAGAAAAAAAAAAGAAATAAAATTTTTCTGTTCAAGTTTTACTTTATGTGCCTTCCGTCCTTTAATAGAAACGGATCCGCATAAATTAAATGACAGGGAAAGATTATAGCGATCAAGAATTCATGAAATGGTAAGGATCCAGCAGCCTTAGTCGAGTGCTTGAGATGCTCGTAAAAAATAAAAAAAAAAGAAATAAAATTTTTCTGTTCAAGTTTTACTTTATGTGCCTTCCGTCCTTTAATAGAAACGGATCCGCATAAATTAAATGACAGGGAAAGATTATAGCGATCAAGAATTCATGAAACACTTAAGCGGCTTCTTCTATGGAACGATGAAATTAATAGGTACCCTTAATAGTAATAAAACAGAGAGTAACATAATTGAGAGTTCGATGCGTGAACATAAAAAATATTGAAAAAAAAGAGAGAAGTATGGAAAACCAATACAACTCTCCCAACAGCAAAAGCGTAGAGAGTCCAAGTTATTACAAACGAGAGGCACCTTTAATGTACTATCACAGAAGAATACTTAAAGTTGCGTGATGACATAAACTGTTTTATGGGGGAAACTTATCGAATATATTTTAATAATAGAACGGCGCCAACAAACTAACTGCATACAGGTATGGTTATGATGATTCACTTACACATTGGTTAGAAGAATAAAGAATGTTAACCGACTGAGTTGTTGTTGTTAAGTTTCGTAAAAATTAGTTGCAACGAGTCGTCTGTAGTGGAATAGATTTAAATTTTTTTCTAAGCAACAAACCGCACAAGGAAAAGAATTATGCCGACATGTGCGATATGAAAACATGACACCATTGTTTAATATTTCAAACGAAGGAAGGCACAATTCCGTATGCGTCATGCATGGTAATATTATAATATTGGAAGTGTGATATGTACTTGTACTATTTCTTACCACTGGCGTCACAGAGAATATCAACGAGTAGCCGTTCGAAGGAAATGTAATGAAAAAAAAAAGCCGGCTTTTTCTCCCGACTTTTTGTTTCGCATGCTTTCGTTTTTAAATTGTATAACATTATGATGTTCTTAGATGCAAATTGTATTTGTTTTGCACATAAAAAATAAGGATCTATATAATGCTATATAGATATGTACGTTTAAACATAATATTTCTTTAAAAACAAATTTCATTTTTAAACGCTTGTATTTTCGGTTGGTGCCCTCTTAAGGCGCCTTCAAATTTCGGAAGGAATTTTTCGAAAATATACTATTTCCTAAACACTGTTGTTAACCTTTTCTTTTGTTTTGTTTCTATTGTCTTCGCAAGCATGAGAGTCTTATGACATTTCTCATATTCCTCAAAGCCAAGCAATATTTTTCTGGGCAAAGCTAATGGGGTTCATTACTACAAGCATGCGAGGCGACCGTTTAACCAAAGCCACACAAAACATATATTTATAGGAAACATTAAGGCGTTTTCTGCCGGATATAATGTAAGCATATAGAAATTGATCAACTTGCTACTACGTCGTCTAAAGTGATTAATTAATAAACTTCCTTGAAATGATAGGAATGCGGGCTTTAGATTAAGGTTACTAAAGATCTTTTATGCTTAATTTGAAATACTTTTAACTTTTGAAAATGTTTAACAGTAACCGCAATGGCCCAATGGACTTACGATATCATTTCAAAATTCATGTCGATCAAAAACATTTGTTATTATAGAAAAAAGCATACGATCAGTTCAGGATAGAATTAAAGCAAGGAAAAACTTTCAGTTTTTTAAACTATCGTTCTCCAGCAGAAGCATACTGAAAACTGAATAGACTAGAGAATATTGCTGCCCTTATTAATCTTGGGGCGGTGTTCGCCGGCAAACTTTCTTTTAATTTACATATGAACGTCTTCGTCAGTAAAACTAGACGTATGCTAGGTTTTCTTAAGCTCGGGTATTGAATAACCCATATAAAATCTCTCGATGAGATTATACACAACCTTGGGCAGATTCTACATAAAAGTGTCTCTGCTGCATCAGATTTATGTCCATTTTTTGTTATACTGGCCCTCAAACGTATTGGTAAAAATTATAGCTTCTACAATAGAATCCAAAAACGTAGTTACCCTGCAACAAGTAGGACTTAAGCTGTATTGCTGCTCTTGTACAAATCTATAACCTGAACACCCAGCAATTTCTAAAAGAATCAATTTTTTCAAACAAAAAAAGCATTTCACACAATCCGTCCACGTGTTGTGAAATAATGGGTTGATGGGACTAAATTCTTGTACCACGTGTCGCTTAGACATTTGGAACTAGAATCAACAGTTTCTCTAATGAATTGAACTCTCCAAGGAACTTCGTGGAGCAGACCGCACGCATATTCTGCAAAACAATGCCTAGCCTCTTCTGCATACAAATGGCTCTATAAGTGTCGTTCTGTTCCGGAACATTCTGCATGAAAGTGTCTCGGAGCTAAAATTAATTTATAAATCCCAAACATGGATCGCAAAAATACACTTTCCGTCACACAAAGTCTCTCGATGATGAAAGCTGTCTGAGACACTCGACTTCGAAGCTAGAAAAGAATGCCGCGATCTATGGAGATGAGATTAAATTGATTTTTTTGTAGCACCTAGTCATGTACGTTTCTTGAGAAATGAACAAGCTAACCGAGTTGGTAAATTTCTCACTTTCACACCATCATTTACACATAATACAATGGGAACACATTGACATGAGAAAGAAGTGAAAAGGAAAATTGAGAAAAAAATCGACAATACTACTACTGCTCATACTAATCTTATATTACTCATAAGCGACGCCTATCGCTCTACCCGATTAATGTCGATAAAATTCAGAACATTTGCATGGACATTTGCCATGCTAATACATCAATACATTCTTAGGAAATTACACACTTTGTAATTGCCAAAATGCCTCCTCGACTGGAACAATTCAGAGCGACTAATTTCAAAAGCCTTCCTGAAAGTACTTGCAGCAGTATCTAATAATGTTACAAAAATTTATAGTTTTATGAAACCTTCACTTCCAAGTTTCAAGTTTAACTTCTCTTGCGTTGTTCACTCAATTTTAATTTCTTTGGTTTAAATAAATAATAATTATTATTATAATGTTATGCTTTATATTAGACCATTTCGTAATGTGCAACAACCTTGCTGCAAAGGAGTCATTATTTAAATAGAGTTAAGGTAACCAAGTAAGAAAGTTAAATTCGGCTAAAGCCGAATCTCGCATACCCGCCACCACCATTAAAATTCTTAACGGCCCTTACCTTTATTGACAGTTACAAGAAAGCGAACGGAATAAAGCTTATCTTCTAAAATTGTTAAGAAAAGATTAATCCACCAAGTCGTGGTGTCCACCATAACATATTTTTAGGCAAATCTTCGTTTGAAAAGTGTACAAAATAATTTTAACCACTCTGTCTTGTTTACCTTGCAATAAATAGGCATAATTTCAGTCTTCTGCCTTTCACAATTTGAGAATAATCAGTAAAAACATTTTTATGTTAAATTTATTTTTAATGCGGGCGTGTACGTTGACCAATTTGACCAACATACGCGCAAAAACTTGCACAAATGCTACCTTTCTACCAAACTTGCAGTCGATACCTTCATTTTTGCGGTCAGGTGCGTGTCAACAACACATATCGCTCAGACGGACAGACATTACTTAATCAATTCAGAATTTCATGCATTGACAAGAATGTGTACCCTTCATAGGGTCTGTGAAGTTTCGTTTTGGGTGTTGCAAACATTATGACAAAATGAGTATTGGGTGGGTATAAAAATCTCACTTTATGTGAAGAGAAAAAATAGCTATTTTTGATACAGAGGAAATTTTTTAGTCTTATTCTAACTAATGAATGCTAAAAACGGGCATTACTTACAATTTTCCTTTTTTTCTCTCTCTTACCTGTAAAAAAACAAAGAAATAAAAATATATAAATATATAAAATAAAAATATAAGAAGTTTCTTAACGTATATAGCTCTTATAATGCTTATTAATAATATAAAATAATGCACATTTTAATACACAGTTCATTGGCCACATGCGTACCATGTGGGCCTTCCTGGGAGTTTTATATCGTTTTTCGCAGTAAGTAAGTCGTCAATCTAACCTACAACAACAACCTTCAAAGATACAACTAGTCTTCCCAGAAGTTGTTATTATAGACAAGACAATCGTTCGCATATATTGTGTTAAATATCAATGTGTACGTGTACTTCACTTCAATTATGTGAAGCTAAGTTATGCAGTTCAGTTATGCAGTATTTATGGGGTATGTGAAGCAAGACATATGATTCATATGTTGCATTATCATTTTGCAGTTCCAATTTGTTTTAATATATTCCCCTGACATTGAATGTAAATTACAGTTGCTTGTATGTATGAGTAAATATATACGATATAGAAATATTTTCATAGCCCCAAAGAACAGAAAATATTTTGTCATTTTATTTGTTTTTGTTTTATTGGAAAAAATCTAAAAAGTCAAATTCATATGAAGAACAGCACTCACGGTTATTCTTAACATAGTCGGTCTGTCTTCCTGTCTCGTTCACTGTTTTTTTGTCACGAACGCTCGTTAACATTAGTCTCTTGTTATCTGTTAGTCTAATCAACTTGCTTATGCAAAACTTGAATTCAAAATATTTTCAAATTTTAATTTTCCTTAACGCTGTATGTTGAACTATTTTTTAGTTGATAAATTCATAAAGTTTGAATTGCTGACATAATCTACGTTGATCCTTTTCTTATGCCTCAGAGGCCATAGTTTTACCAGCACCGATACAGAAGAATTTTCATACAACTTGTCAAGTAATGGTGCATGAAATGCTTCTGCAGAGGTGTTTCCCTTTTCAACATAATCGATTAAGACAACTTCGTGACTCTCCCAGAAGGCGATCTCAAACATCTCCTACCACGGGGGAACAGGCTTTGTCTTTTTTGTAGCTAATTCTCCTTTCACAGTTCATTGCGTTGAGTGCGTTTTTGTGTGTGGAGTATTTAATCGTCGCCGTCTGCGCTACGCCAGAAGGATTTTCGAATGTTACGCTCAAACAGATTGTTGATCCAACATGAGCAAACATAATACCCACCGTGCAGACGGCTTTCTCATGCTTAAATCTTGGTCCTATATGTGACAAACGCATTTTGCGGACATGTTCATAGCCTCTACTATCTTTCTAACAATTTGGACAATTGAAGCAATGTTTTCATCAATGGGTAGAGGTCCGTTTTGTCCGGCCCGAATATCCATCTTCAACCAAGCTGGAACGTTTGCGTCTGTGTGCTGCGTCCCGGAGAGAATGTCAATTCATACTTAATCTAGGTCTGTGGTATTTCAACCATTTTTTTTTGATTTGGTGACGCCGGTTAATAACAAATATTTAATAAAAACCCGGTATTCAATTCTTCCCGTTGCCTAAATAAAACTCAAATCAACTCAAACGATTATCATCAATAACCGCACATCAAAAATAATGGAAAATTTGGTGAATAATTATTAGGGCATGCGCAAACGTATTCCTAAACTTTTATGGACAAGTTCTGGCATTTTCATGCTTTGGAGGGTAACTTTTCTGACCATTTACATATTGCTTTAAAACGTTCCCTTTATTGACTTTCAAAATTTTAATTTCAGGTTATGTTTTAAAATTTCTTTAATTTAATATCGGAGCACAATGTGTTTCATCAACTTTGCAAATTATTCAATCTTCTCTTTGGTGAACAGAAGTTCCGAAGTCCGAAG
>CCAG010000368.1:0-10487 GCA_001077435.1 Glossina morsitans morsitans | reverse complement strand
GAGAGAGAGAGAGAGAGAGAGAAAGGGAGATAGACAAAGAGTAAGACAGAACAAATGTATTTTTAATTGTCATAAAATTCATTTAAATTAACCAAAGGATATAAATAAAAAAAAAAACTAAAAAAAATTGTTGTTTTTTCTTTTTAAAATAAAACAACAGCATGAAAATTTATCTTTTTTTTGTTGTTGTTTGTTTTCGTTAAATAATAACAAGGACGACCGCAGCAGCAGCAGCAGCAACAACAACAACAACAACAACAACAATAATAATAATAATTATATAATATAAAATAATACATAAAATCGTATAAAATTCTTATTTGCTTTATGAGGCATTAATTTAAACAATGCGATTACTTTTCCACACTATCATCAGCAGTAATATAGCAGACATTGTAACAACAACAACAACAACAACAGCAATAAGAACAGCAACGACAGCAAAGACAAAATAATGTCATTTAAACAAAGATGACTTGTTAATATATAGTTTTTCGCATTAAAATTTAATTAATGATAAAACTTTATATATATACACACACAGACGCACAAATGTACATGCCCATGGACATTCAGTTTGTTATTTAGTATATGTATATACGATGGTCTTATTATTTAAATGAATATCATATAACAAAATATATTTAAGTTTGCAATATTGCTGCGTTAAATCAGTTATAACACAATATATGTATATAAATTAGTAACGAGAATCGAATGAGAATCCAACAACATCGACTTACATGTGCAAAATATTGAAAAAAATATGCAAAAGAAAAAATTTTTGCATAAATATTTACTCGACTAGACTTACTTTCCAATAAGCGATAAGCACGATCTATGGACATATGAAATGCGAAACCACCCTGTGCTATACGATTGATACCTTGCTCGAGTGGCAATATATTTGTATGACTTTTACCATTCGCTCCCAGTATACGCTCTTTATATATGATGTGCATTAGTTGACTGCTAGAATTTTTAAAGATATTGTAATTATATTGTATATCCTCCATACCCAATTCTAAATTGCTGTTGTAGAGTGCTTCCAATGTGGTTAGGGTACGCGGTGATTCCGCCAGTAAAGAGCCTACAATATAACCATTGTAGAATTCCATTAATATGAACACGAATACGCATACTGTTGCAATTAAAGTGCGAGACGAGATTAAGTGAAAAATTTCCGATGGTGGTCCCTGCATTAATAAAGCTTCCGCCGCCACAAGCATAGCAAAATCGACATGTTTTTCCAATTGTTGGCTCTGCTCATGATGTTCGCTCCGTCGTTTATACTCTTGTCGTATTTGTATGCCAACAAGACTATTGTTAGAATAATTAAAGCTAAAACACACCACCAAACCCGGACAGCTAGAGGTGCTAAGTAAACGTTACGTATGCTGACATGACGTGGATGACGTAAAATAAAGTTTGCCCTTAAACGTGCAAATAAGAAAAAATAGTAAAAGAGGAATAGGGAACAGGGAAAGAGAGAGAGAAAGAGAGAGAGAGAGAGAGAGATACAGTGAGAGAGAGGGAGAGAGAGCGAGGGAGGGAAAGAGTAAGAAAAAAGGTGGGAGCGAGGATAATATCATATGAAAATTTATTCAATGGATATTCTTTCCGTTAATATTTACTGTTTCTAAGTGAACTTCTGGGGAATAGTCAACAAGTGAAATACGTCCAATTAAGTAGCGAAAAGGAGTTAATGAAAATTCAGCCTGATGACTATGTAGTCGTCCCACAATACCAGTAACCTTGCCGTCAATGTAACTTCCCCAAGAAGTATCGTAAAAGATTTTGAAGCTAAAATTTGAACAATGAGAAGAGTGAGAGACAACAGCAATAAATTATAAAAAATTTAAATAAATTCAGATAAATAACTTCAAATAAATCAAATTATGGATAACACACTGCGTACATGACTTTGGTAAAATGTCTGTAAGCCATAACAGCACGCAACGGAAATCGCATAAAAGTATGTGCGCTCTTAGGCATAAAGGCCAACCGAGCTGTTTACCTCTCTATGAAGTCCAGAACGCAGGAATGAATTATGTATACTTGGGGATGAATAGATAAGCAGTTAAGGACAAGAAGGTAAATGAAGGTATAGGTGAGGATATTAGTTACTAGGTAGTCAGATGGATGGTTGAATGCATATTTTTATACATAGAAATTGAAGTATGGCCAGTAGGGAATCGCCTATGCGGACAGTTAAAAATCTGGGTAAAGTCAACGTGCAGACAATCAGCTACATGGGTAAGCGGTTACATAAATGGATCGAGATAGATAGATCGAGAGGAAGATCACTGCAAGGTTAGATGGATGAACAAAACGGTTAATAGATGAAGAATGGTCAGAACAATAGATGTCGTCTTACAAGGGTGCCAGCCATGAGAGCTTAACCCTACCTGATGACAAATGAAGGGGGAAAGCGCACACTCAATACCCCAGGATCAATCCTCGAGCACTAGAAGGAGATCCATATATGGACGTGTCCGCCCTCCTCCCTACCTGATAAGACACAGGCCCATCAGAAAGCCAAATGGGTGGATATTGGAGCAGACAAAACTGTAGTTATGACTAGTACGGAGACGATTGAATAAATAAACGGGTAAACACGGTCGGTACGGTACGGTAGGAGGTCAGCTGGATGGTTGCCACGGTGCAAGGTTCGCATTCTGCAGTGTACAGATGGGCAGAATGAATAGATTGGTGGGCAGGGGAGTAGTGAGCTAGGAAGATAAGAGCCGAGATGCACGCCAATTGGTGGACATGATAATAAGATGTACGGAAAAAATAACACGATGTCAACTGAAGCAAGATTATGGGACAGATGCATAGATTAAAAAGTCTGCAGACGAGTTGCCAGACGAATATACTTCTGCGCAAACGAACAGCTCGATTTAGTGGTAGACGGCCGAATAGCGCAACGAAGAGAAAAAAAGGTACAGTGGCCCAACAGAAGATAGATTAGAACGATTAAATGGTCAAAGGGAGAAGCGATCCCGTTAATAAGGACTCGAACGATTAGGGAGATACCGCACACAGATACACAGATATAAAAATAAGAGGATTCATGGGTAGAAAAATTGCCAGGCTAAAGGACTGACGGATTAGGAAAGCGCAACTTAGATGCACAGATCTACGTTAAGGACTAGCGCTAATGAAAGAAGAAGAAAATAAAAATTAACGGCATTTTTATAAAACCTATTAAAAATTTGTCGAAATTAATTTAATAAAGAATAGACCAAAACTATGGTTGAAACGGTGGATGGATGGACATTCTACCGACAAGACGTAGAAAATTTTATACGTTTATCAGAATTACCTAAAATTATATAAATCTTCCATTGGACGCATAAGACCGTAAACTTGACGTGGCATAGGATCCAATTCTTTCCAATCCTGATTATTACTTAAAAACGTGTAATTAGCGAAATGTTTCGGTTTATCGTGCAACTGTAAACAATATTATATAAGAAGATTTGTGACAACCGATACATTTATTCAACTTACTACCGTAGCCACGTTAATGCTGATATTTTGAAAATTTGTTCTTCTTGCCATGAAGCCGTAGTTAAACTTATGATCAATTATTAAACCCTTTTGCAGCGACCAGTTACCTTTTATTTCAATGGTTACGGGAAAGTCGGGCAATATCTTATAGACATCATATAAATGAAAGTGGGAACTAACAGAATTGAAAAAAAAAAAATTTCAAATTAAAAAAAAAAAAAACAACAACTTACCCATTTACTCTTATAGCTACTGTGACATCAGCGTTTATATGAAGCCTTAAAGGATCGAATATATTTTTGATTATTTTGAAATTATCCAACAAACCATCTGCAGGTGCCTGCATCGTTATAAACCAAGCATAAGAATTTTTAAATTTATCTTTTACAGCAAAGTCCTGTAGTACGTGCAAAGATTCCTCCGGATCGCTAATATTCATATAAATACCGACTTTTGGAGAACTTTTATAAAATAAATTTTCAATGTCTTCCTTAGCTGGAACTCGATAAAACCTTATATGACAGTGCACTGCCAAATCCCTTATTTCAATCAAGTAGTCCCGTTGTCCTTGTGGCTGTTGTTGCTGTTGTTGCCGTTGTCTTATGATGATTGCATGCTTCAAATGCTGATTAAGTAAAAAATCGCGAAATGCTTGCATTTCTATGGCTGCCGTTGAACAATAATTGGCCAAGAGTAGCCATAAAATAAACACGAAAAACATTTTGCATACTTTTTATAGGTCTGATTAGTTAGCTTCCTATGACTTAAAGCATGCAATACACTCCCTATTTATATATTACGAATTTTTGCAAAAATAAATGCAACAACAACAAGGACAAGAACTGCTTACTTTTGCTGCTAATAGCAATTATCATCAGCACCATCAGCAGTTTAACTTGTAGTTAAAGTGCAAGTAAAATGTTTAAACACATTGACAACTTAAATTATACTCAATTGTCACGTTGTCAACGTTATTATTGTTTTTGTTGTCCTTATTGTCGCATTGTAAACGTTCATGTCATATCATAATTGCCATTAGCCGTGGGTTCGTTAGTGTATACATATATACGCAACGGACACATTAATTGCAATATAAATGTAAATTTCCATACGTCAATCCGTATACACTCGCCACCGTTCTCTTATTCTCATCTCCATTTCATTCCTTTGTGTGCCTTAATGCTTATACGCAATAAACTGCTGCACTTAACAGCACTGACGGCACTAGCAAGCGGAGGAAATGTTTTGACACATTTAGACGCATGAACTCCCACGCACGCACTTTCACAAACGGGCATACGTAGCGCGAAAATCATTAAAATATTACGTAATCTATAGTTCAAGGTCATGCTTATGGCCATAACTTATATAAGTTAATCAATTCTGACATCCTGAAGGCTCAATATTTTTCCGATTATTTCCTATATATATTTGGAGCATGCTTCTGGAAGGAAATTTCGGAAATCCAACAAAAAAGTGTCTCTTTTTGAGGAAGTTTTCACATGTATATCAATCTCTGTTATCAATCAGTCAATCAATATGTCTCTAATTGAATATATATTGGATAGCCTTTTGGAACCACTCCCGACATAACTCGCTTTGGAAAGAAAATGTCAGAAAAATGAGATTGATATCTAATTGCAAGCTGTATAAGGGGAATCTAGTCCTAATATCTCTCAAGCTATTTTCTTTTAGTCAGTGTTCGCGGGTTCAAATCTCAATGCGATGGAATTTACTGTAATCGTAGATAGAGTGAATGCTTAGTAGGTAAAGACATAACACTAATCGATTGGGTACACATGCACTAGGCTGGCGCCACCATCACTCCATCTATAACTCGCTTTCTTTCTCTTTCCACACAGGGGACATCCCTTAAGCGATTGGTCATAAAATAAAATAAAAAAAAATAAACTTGGGTTGATCAAAATATAATGAGAATTAAGGTAGTCATTGTTTGACATTTTGTTTACACTTTTCAGTTTGGGAGACACTGATAGAAAATCTTTCCAATTTTATTCGGAACTGCACTTACGAGCACACTTTTCTCTTGGCTCTTGAGAGCGAACCGTGTTTCGAACTTAGCTGTAGAGAGATTTAAAAGATAGAAAAAACTGGACGGAAGGCTTTGTTCAAATTTTAGAATTAAAGGAAGTAATGAATAAGTGTAGGAATTTCAGGAAAAGTTTCACTGACCGCTTCGTGTTCAAAGCACACTTACAATTCGCGTTCGTTGACACGTATCTTTACCAGCCTCTTTATCAGTTACGTTCCTACTACGAGGTAAAATATTTATTTCCCACATTCCCTCAAGTCGCAAAGATATGGTGGGACAGCTAGATGCGACATCATCTTCTTGTCTTTCTTGGAAGTAACTTTCTCTGATGCGGCCGTTCTGAAAGTCGGATTGCTCCCAGCGGCCTTCTTTTGAATGTGGGCTGCTTCGAAATAGTTTTATCGAAAGCAACCTTATTTGAATCAGCCTACCTGGAAGCGGAATTTCTGAAAACATCTTTTCAGGAAACGCACTTGCTGGAAGACGACTCTCCAAACGCGGTTTATCTACTAAGTAATTTCATGAACGGTATCCTTCATCATCTTTCCGGTCTCCTTAGAAGCGGCTTTCCCAACGCGGCCGTCTAGAGTTGGCCTTCTTAAAAACGGTTTTCCTTGCAGTGCGTACTTCTTGAACGCGTCCTCGTTGAAAAAGGTCTGACCGAAAGCGGCCTTCAAGGAAACAAAGTCCTGGGAAACGGGTTTTCGACCAGCCGAAAGTTGCTTTCGTGTAAAGTAGGTTGCTGACGACCATCACTCCGAAAAAGCCTGCTTCGAAATTACCTTCGTTTAAACGGCCTTTCCGGAAAGTAACTTGCCGAGAGCCAACTACCAGGAAGCTATAAGCGATCTTCTCGAGGGCTGCCTACTTAAAGAAATTGCTTCAATCGCAAACATAAAGGGAACGATGCCTTTTGTAATGACCCTTTTATAGGAAAACCCTTAAACCGTGAAATCCTGGCGTGCTGACAGCGATCGACCATATTTCGAGTTCAACTGAGCAGAGTCAGAACCACTGCAATTCAATATTCTTCGCAATCCGTAGAAAATAAAAAAGTTATGTTAAAAATTTTCTCATTTTGTTAACGCGCACTATACGTAAAACTGTGCACTTATTATTATGGGTGAACACTGGGAATAGGCAGATATGAATGCGCGTTTATGCAGTTTGCGATTAATTAAAAAGTTTTTTATTTAATATTAATCATCACTCTTTAGGTCCATGCACAAGTCACGCATACCCAGGTGCACTAACAACTTTACTATATATATAGATATTGATAAACAGCACTTTTAAGCTCATTGATACGTTAGCCTTGAAGTGCATTGACACACTTTTTTAAATAGTTAAACCGAAAGCGGTAGCAAAATCATCATAATCATCATGATTATCATCATCGTCATCACCATCATCGCCATCAACAACAACAACAACAACAACAACAACAACAACAGCAGCAACAGCTTTATAGGTAAAAAATTTTTCAACAAGTATTTTTAGTTGCAGACTTTTTTGTTCAACACTTCAATACGAACACAAACATTTACGTGCACACACTCGCATGCACACACACATACACCCACACACACACACACACACACACACATTATTCTCCAGCCACAATATTTCGGTTATGGATACTTGGCATCGTCATTACTAGTAGCAAGCATTACTTGAACATAACATCGTGTATATACCCTATGAGTGTTTATATATAAATTTGCACACCGGCGGCTCTTGTACTACTAGCTGTTATTAATGACGTTGTTATATATATGTTGCGGTTATGTTGCTTTTGTTGTTAGTCTTCTTTTATTATTATATTTTAAATTCCAGTCAACAAGCATAAAGTTGTGTGTATATGTATGCTAGAAAAACTTCTACATCATCAGTTTATATCCACTAGCATCTGAGCGTATATGGAAACCCCTCGGCCATATGTGCATATTTCACACTTGCTTCACCGTAATCATAAGAATAAAAAGAACAGCAATAATTATAACACTTGTCTACCTTTTATTCAACTTATTCTGCTTATTTTGTAAAAATGCTTTCAGGCAAAATAATTTTGTTTTGAATAATTGTTTATCCATTAACCAACACACAATAATTTGGTAATGAAAGCAAAATCTTACATAAGGCAACGCAATAAAGACTTGGAAGGTGAAATCATAAGTATAATGCCAGATATTCTGCTTCGGTTTTAGAGACAGAGAGAGAGAGAGAGAGAAAGAGAGAGAGAGAGAGAGAAAGCTGTTTTCGTAAGGCAAGCTCTAACGAAATCTTTTTTGCAAGGGGTCAATATCAAGACTTACTTTCGAAATGTGTTCTACATTTTTTTTTAATGTCGGGTAAAGAATTGACCCAAAGTTTATGAACTGCCCTTTCGTTATCATCCGTCTCTTGTAAAGTATGTTTACGTCAAAGTGTAAAGTATGTTTAGGTTTTTTAGATGTAATTGTCTGTTGAGTGTCCCTGAGACTCAATTTTGAAACCCTTCGAATATCTCCCGAAACAACTAGTTCGGCAATGGCACCTGCAATCATCTTTACAGCCTCCGGTCCTCTTTAAGTGGCACTTTATAGTAGCCCTAAAAATAATCAAGTCGGTAGCTCCACAGTTGGACAGCCCTGAAGGACATTACAGAGACCCACCTTACACAAAACTGACGCCCAGGTTGGGACCCTAAAGACATAGGTTATTACAATGACATAAGAGGATTTCCAGACATATATGTTACATAAAGGGCCTTTAAAGTAATTTCTTTATCTCTGTTCTCATCTTCTTCCAAGGGTGAAGGGTACTTCACCCGCCGACAGAAACGAACTAATTGCTTTTTAGTCGTAAAAGTTCGCATTTTACTTTGCTTTTAATCGAAATTGAGTAGACGAAGAACGTCTGCAGTGTGGCATTAACTACGTAGATTGTACACAGTTCTCAGTTGACTGGGCTTAAAACTTAAAGTCGACAGCAGAATTATTACTAAGTACCGATTGGATCCAGACACACTAGAGCTACTACTAAGTGCGTGTACGAGTGTATTTACCGATTCTCCCAAGAATTGAACTTACCCTAGATTTGAAAGAAAAAAGTTACGATCCAAAGTATTCGTACTAAAATTTAGAAACTCGACTTCAAATCCAATACATTCAGTTATAAAATCAAGTACATAAACCTATTGAAACCGTGAATGATATTCACACGCTCGCATAAATCCTCTATCTGCGAATCTTATGTTGCAATATACTTCGATGATCAATTAAAACCCTCTATATTGAAAATTTCTGGATCTTTGCTCCTCTACGCGCTCATAAATTCTGCCCTCGTCTGCATCCCAGTCGTTCTATTTGGCAATTAACATCCTACATACCTACCTGATTATTTGTCTCCCTGTTCCTCCCTGTCCCTCTAACCGTTTGTCACTCTGTGCCCTTTTGTTTGTCTGTAACTCGGCGTGTGATCGCCCATGTATTCACCTATCTGAAAATCCATTATTACTTCTCTTCGTCTATCCATATGGCATTAGAAACATTGCTTTGCTTTTCTACTATTCCATTGGTACACCTGTCCGTCTGCCCGTAGTACACACAACTGCCCATCCCTTCGTACCTTTGACCGTCTCTACCTAACACATGAGAAACAATTCTCTTCTATCTTCCAATCTATAAGTACATCTATCCGTCTGTCCACAAAGCATGAGAAACAATTATCTCCCATATGCCACTCTATGAGTAACTCTGCCTACAATATATGAGAAACAATTTTATTTTCTCTACGTATCTACTGCTACATCTGTCCGTCTGTCCAGAATACGTGAGAAACGATGCTGATTCAACTCGAAGGTTTAAAAATAAATTCTGTTACGCTTATGATGAAACTCAAATTTAATTAACAAATATTTGTTATAAAGCTTGATATACGAGCCCGCTAACGTTACCATCTATAGTCGGTGCTTTTCATCGTGTAGCGTATTGATGCCCTTTTGTGATTTCGAGCCGAAATAGTCAGCGACCTATTTTCGCATATCTTCAACTTTGTACAGCCACTAACCTTCTAAATAGGACCGGATCGATCTGAATCAGTAACGATCAGAAGAAAAATGGTCCGAAAAATAACCGCCAATCCGGTCAGAAGCTCCTACCTCAAGTTCCAAGATCACTTTCTGGATTGCCTTTGCTAGCAACGAGCGGACGTATGCAAAAAAGGATCAAAACGTTCTGCATGAAATTGCGTAAACAACTTCCAAAATATTTTATACCTTACCGTACTTTTGCTCTAAGCCAAGTTAATCATTTCTGTAGCTTAAGCTGCACTTTGTCCAGTTTAATTTAGTCAAAAACTTAAAAAAAAAACTCAGTAACGTAAGTGGCACGCTTCTCTTTACACTTTGATAGGCACTGAACTGAAACTTATAACGTGTGAAACACTAATATCTAAGCGGTGTATAACCAAAATTTTTAGAAAAAAAGTCCACTTGTCATGTCATGCAATTTCAAGTTACAAAATTTGTAATACTTGTGTACTTTTTCCTTTTTCGTTTTTCTGACTTCATATAAAAATGTTTATATTAGATTTTGAACGGTTCGTAAAAATAAAAAGAAAAATTAATTACCGGACAAGTGTAAGAGAAAGATTTGATTGAGAGAAAAATATTCATTCGTTCGTTTGCCATATGTACATATGTTATCGCATTTACACTCATTGCATTTATAAGATCTCAGGGCGTATGATGAACATTAATTTTCTAAAGAAATTTTCTATATATTTCACTAGGTTTGCATTTAGTCATGTCGTTTGTTAAAAACTTTACACATACTTTAGAAATAAAACAAGCAAACACATACAACCAAACGTACGGACACACATATATATTTATAGAATACATATGTATATATATATATATATATATATATATATA